>CAODLS011776777.1:0-11452 GCA_948243855.1 Flueggea neowawraea | reverse complement strand
TATGAAAGCTACGGTTTCTAAGGCCCCAAAATGAGATTGGAAGATCTGTTTGACTCATCATTGATCGAACCATATCTAATAGAGTTCAATTTTTTCTTTTGGACACACCATTCCATTGTGGCGTTTCGGGGGGAGTAAGCTGTGAGACAATCCCACACTCTTTAAGATGATTGTCAAACTCTTGGCTTAAATATTCTCCACCACAATCGGATCGAAGTGCTTTGATATTATTACCAAGTTGGTTTTGTAATTCACTTTTGCACTCTGTGAACTTTTCAAAGGATTCGGATTTATGTCTCATAAGATAGAGAAATCCATATCTACTGAAGTCATTAGTGAATGTGATGAAGTACAAATAACCTCCTCTAGCACTTGTACTAAAAGGTCCACATACATCGGTATGTATTAGGCCTAATAGATCATTGACCCTTTAACATTTATGTGTAAAAGGACTCTTAGTCATTTTTTCTAACAAACAAGATTCACATGTATCAAATGATTCAAAATCAAATGAGTCAAGTAATCCATCTCTATGGAGTTTTAAGATGCGTTTCTCATTTTCATGCCCAAACGATAATGTCAAAACTAGGTTTGGTTTAAATCATTTGATTTTAACCTTTTATTATTAATGTTATAGATGGGCTTGCTTTATTTCAAGTTTAAAATATAGAGACCAAATGATAAGGTTGCAACATCATAAAATATGTCCCCATAATAGATGGAAGGTTACTATTCTTAATAATAAAATGAAAACCATCATTGTCTAAAGAAGAAACAGAAGTGATGTTCTTACTCATAGTAGAAACATAATAACAATTCGACAATTGTAAAACAAGTCCACTAGGCAAAGTTAAATAATAAGTTCATATAGCTAATGCAACAACTTTTGCTCCATTGCCCACCCGTAGGTCCACTTCGCCTTTCATCAATGATCTACTATTTCTCAATCCTTGCAAATCAATGCAAATATGAACTCCACATCCAGTATCAAATACCAATGAGGAATTAGTAGAGTTATTGATTTCTATAACAAAAATGTCTGAAGTAGAAGTCGCACTTCCCTTCTTCTTTAGCTCTTCCAAGTAGAGTTTACAATTCCTTTTCCAATGGCCCGGCTCATTGAAATGAAAGCAAACTCCCTCTTTCGCCTTGGCCACCTTCAGCTTAGGCTTGAAAAATTGAGCTTGGATTTCCCTTTTCCCTTGCCAACAAATTTTGGCTTAGCCTTGCCATTCGTTTTAGGAATGCGCTTCTCGACATTCTTAAATATGGCTAGAAGTTCGGTGATGGACTTATCCATGTTATGCATATTGTAGTTCATGATGAACTGGTCATAACTACTAGAAAGTGACCCTAAAATCGTATCTATGGCCAATTCCTTCGTTGGAAGAGTACCAAGTCTCTCTAGTTGATTAAGATGACCTTTCATCTTGAGAATGTGTGCACTCACTGAAGTACCATGAGTCATCTTACACTCATTCAATGCCTTCATTGTTAAGAACCTTTCTTGACAGACTTGCTCTTGGAACATTTCCTTGAGATGCCTCATCATGTCAAATGCTTCTATAGCTTTGAATTACTTTTGCAAATATGGGACCATGGTAGCAAGCATGAGATTTGTGACATCCATCGAGTCACTCAAATGCTTTTTGTAGGCATCGTTTTGTACTCTTGGGGCATTGGTTAGAGGTACAGGGGGAAACACAGTCTCTAGGATATAACTCTTCCTTCCTTGCTTAAGAACAATTCTTAAGTTTCGTGACCAATCAAGGCAGTTAGTCCCATTCAATTTATTCTTCTCAAGGAGAGATCGCAAAGTAAATGTTGATGTGTTGTTGTTTTTTTTGCCATTATATCTATAGAAAAAATATGCACGAATTAATAAGAGGTCTTTTGAAAACTCCCACTTAAAATTAACATCCCTAAAGTTAATTTAAGTTTTAAACGTAGTAAGTACAATATCCATATTTCACTTAAAGTTAAGTTAGCTGAGCTAGTCCTTAACCTTAGTTATTTAGGTAGAAAAATCATTTTCAATTATATCAAATATAACTCTTGTATTTCTAGGAAATTTGACATATCATGTCCTGGCATTAAATCCCTTTCTATGCCCTTAGGCCCAAAACCGTTTTGCTAGCCATGTTAAATCTAGCCTTAATCAAAATATAAATACAACCATTATCTACCCTCGCCTCACTAAGGTAATTGGGTGCATCCTACAAAGGAAGAAACTACACACCAATGAACAAAGCCTTGACGAGCATTGATTAAGGAAGACAATTTTTGACTTAATATTTTAGGGATAAATTCGGATTTTTTTTGGTTTGTGTGGCATAAAACATACATCCGTAGCATATATATACATCACATGAATATATATAAAAGCATAATATAAATGTGACATGACATAACCCACAACTAATTGTGATCTCACAAGCCAATGTGAAGATCAAGGGTTAAACTAGGGCAGTCTTCAATCTTCATTGCAACAAACGTCATCCATTTTCACTTACATTGATAATATAAATAATAACTATACTAATTTATTCTAAAATAAAAATTCGTCACACTTGCTCAGTCCAATAATAAAAAGAATTGAAATAGGCACAATTCGCCATACCCTTGCAATGAACAATTATAAACCAATCACATTTGGTTAATTGGGCTACTTCATGCACCATGCATATTGAATCAACATTAAAATCAAACATAATCAGATCATGATCATAAGAATATCATACAATTTAATCAAATAATTATATTGATTAAACAGTGGATGTGTAAAGCGGTTTCATAAGTCGGTTGCTAGAGAGGTTTGTAATTCACATTGCTCATGAAACGAGTTGCTAATTTTAAAACCCCAATATGTATTAATATCATTAATACTCGAATCCCATAATCAATTATGATTCAATTTTATTATTTGTAATCTCATTACAAAAACCTCTTATACGAAACTTAGTCAGCTTTCTAAGTGAATCTTAACACCTTTGCAAATTCAACATCAACATAAATTCGGCCCATAACTAAATAAAATTCTCAATTTTATCTTGCTAAATTAAATCCTAAATCACATGAATAATTCAACAACAATATCATAATAATATAGCATGGTCGAATTCAACAACAACATATAATTTATATCACATATAAAAGGAATCATCTATGTTGATAATGCAAGTGGTTCTAATACCACTTATAGAATTCGTGACAATAATATGACACTCATACAAGGATAACACAGAGAAAATAACAAAAAATTTATCCTAAAATTCCACCAAGGATCTATGCATATCAACGTAAACGATTAGGGTTAGTGATTTTACCTTGAAATCAAAGCTCAATTGGTGAATGGAAAATGGAATGTTAGTGTAGCTTTAAGTGTTAAAACCCAAATCCACTAATCTTCACATCGCCTTTTCAAAAATGTGTCTAGAGGTATCCACATGAACGAACTCACTTGGATTGACAATGTGTACTAGCATGAAGAATCTCTATTCTCTCCTACACAAATACGATTTTCTCTCCCTTTTGTGGCACACACTAATTCGGCCTTAGCCTTAAAGACCTTTAGAAATTCGGATCTTGTCCATTTATAGAAGAATAGAAACCCTAGAATATACTATAGGCCAGCCGAATTCCCCTTGTCCCACAAGGGTTAGATTTGCTAATTCCATTAGGAGTGTGTAAATTGAATTGTACCACAAAACCCTAGACGGATTTATTCCTTGTCCCAAAAGGAAAAATAATTCCTATTTAAGTATTAGCGTGAGAAAAATTCTTAGTTAGTCTAGGGTTATAATTCCTTGTCATAAAAGGGGTAGAAATCCTTTTTAAATTAGGTGTCTATAATCAAGTGGATTAAGTAAGACTTATTCAACCTTTGATTTAGTTAAACTTTCAACTCGTACATGTGAATGCCGAATTTTAAAGGACTTTTATTAATGTTTTGTGCTTTTAATTATTTGATACATTATCACTAATTAAATCACTCCCTTATTAATTTTCAAGTAGATTGATATACAAATGACATTAATAAACCCTTTTATCAATTCATTTGAGTATGCATACATTCCAACAATCATACTCATCAAGTGGCCTAAAGATATCGCTCTTGATAAGAGGAATAAATTCCTCACTCTCACTCCTCTGCAAGATTCATGTCATATCCAATCATAGCCTTTATTGTCATCCTGTTACGGATAACGTTTGACTAAGTTAAAACATGTGATTCCTCAGGTAGGAGTCTATAATTAGTTTTAGTCAGACTCAAATATCACCACTGCTTGAAAGCTACTTGTGACATTCATCTATGAAGTGCTTTCACAACAGGTCAATCCAATACATGTTCACTAACGTGTATCTATGTTCTAAGTATATCCCATATCAATAATCAGTAAAACAAGATTTTTCACTTAGTAATATACTAATCTTAATTCATTATCATTCTCATGATAATAATCGATTAGGACATTTAGAATATTATTCTTTTTACCTTGAGGTTTTATCATCGAGTTGTACTTGATGACATAAGGAAGAATAAGCTATTCATGGAGGTTTTATCTTTATAAAACATATAAAAATATTTCATAGATATGAAATGAAATGCCTCTTTATTAATTGATAAATCGAATGACAATGTACTTAAATGATTGGACTAGAGCACCAAAACTAACAGAATCAATGTAGTTTTACCTAGGAGTATTCCAGGGGATATTGAATCTAAGGAAACAAGTACAAATGTTGATCAATTCGTAAGGCAAAAGCAATAAATAACATGATTGTGTTTTTTGGAGTTTTGGATTAAATGACAAAATTAATGAAGCAAGCAACTGACAAAGAGAGTAGTAAACAATCAAATAATAAAGCGTTAGGACTTTCAACATTTCAACTAAAGACTCCTATTTTCTTTATGAATGAGATTTTGGGATTGAGTGTTCTCTCCGTAAAAGTTTCTTAAAACATCTCTCAATGTCGTTTAAGCAATGCCTACATTTATTAGAATGGTCCTTTTGGCATCATCTAACTAAACTAGGCTCATTAAGTCTTTTGAAAATTTCATCGAACACCTCACATGCATAGAATATGTTTATCCTAAATCATGAAATTTTAATGCTTGTGGACCTCACCTAGCCTTCTTCTTTCGATCCATCAACTAGGTTTATCAAAACTATCATCAAGGTGATCAAGCTCACCAATAATCCAATAAAACAAGCCATTAAATCAAATCCAAGAGCAATCACAATTATAGAACTTAAATCACAATACCCATTGAATAAAACTTCAAATATTAAACATAACACACAATATTCATTCATTAATAAGAAAATATTCATTAATAGCCTACATCTCTAAGTCTTAACTAGAGATCTAAGCTACCATAATTAGCATAAAATAAAAATAGAAATAAAAATAAAACATTGTAATCAAGTTAAAGGATGAAGAAATACATGAAAGATGGAATCCAAGAACCCTTATTCAATGCCACTTTGAAAGAGAATGTCCAAGACCTTCAAGCTCCTTTAAATCTTTAAACTATAATTTAAAGCTATCTGAAAATTGAAAGACAAAGAGAATGTTTTTGGTTGTGTAGAGAATGTTCCTAAATGGGCAAATTAAAGAAGTATTTATAGTCCTCACGTGGCCACAAAATCCTTCATTTAATCCTTCAAAAAATGCCCCTTGAACTTGCTTTGGTCTCCACTTGTTGTCTTCTCCCGTCACTTCATTTTCTTGCCTCTGTAGCGTGTCACGATCTTGACAAATGAGAGTCATGACCGTGACATTTTTTTGTCTACCAGAGAGTGACAATTTTCCTCTATCATGGCCGTGACAGAGTGTGTGATGATGTCATGACAATGACATTTTGTCTATCACATCCGTGACCTATTTCTGTGCCACTTTTCCATCATTTTCTTCTTACTTTCTCATGTTTACTTAAAGCCTTTCCACTTTGAATCATTTTTCATCATTCCCAATTGATTTTCTTCAATTTATGTTATCCTACAAACATCACAAACATTATATAAATTTCACCACAAAAAACATAATTTATATGATGAGAATACCCTAGTTCTTGCTTGATTTAATGTGTAAATTTAGGATACATCAAAATGAATTATGGTGGTCTGATTTCATTGACTTGGGTAAGGTCTCTATAGAGTGTATTGCTACTGATATATTAAATCCTGGAGGGCATCCTAGGGCTTGTTTATTGATAAGGGAAGTACTCTACAGAGCATCCCTGGACTAAAGAAACATTAAGTAGAGCTTGGTTACTGAGTGCATCACCTATAACTATAACTTACCTTTGTGAATAATTGAGATTTATCTTTCATTCCTATGATCAATTTGAGAAGTGATATCAAGATGAACACTGATTAGACCTTCGTATTATTGATTTTTCATTTAAATTAATTTCTATAATTATTCACTGTGATTTTCAATTTATTTTGTTTCTCACAATGACTTTTCCCACCAACTTTATTGTTTATTTTTTCCTCCTTGTATTTAGACTTAATTTTACTGATCCCTGTGGATTCGACCATGCTCACCAATATATTCAAAATCTTTACTTTATAAGTAGGAATGAATTTGCTAGTTTGACATTCATCGACTTTATTGGCGCCAAAATTTGGGATCGATGTTTAAACTTTGTCTAACTGCTTCACCTTTTATTTTATTTTTTTTGATTGTATGCATTTGGAACACCTCACTCGATTTCGATTAGGTTTTCGATTCTCAAAGACGATCGTTTGCTTGTTTGGATCCTTGAAGTCTTGACTCGGGCATCAAATGTTGAGTGTTTTGGAGTGGTTTAAGATTCTTCGATCATGTTGTCGTTTGTGTGAGTTGTAATCCCAATATGGCTATCCAATAGGGGGTGAATTGGATTTCTTGCATAAAAACTTTTAAAAGCTTTTGGCAATATTTTGAAAAACAATGTTTAATAGCTAAATCCAACACAATCACAGAAACTGAAATGAAATGTAAGTAAGGGAGATAGAGATCAAATCTGCAATTTATAGTGGTTCGGTCCTCCTTGAGCTATATCCACTCCTCTAGCCTCAACCAGAGAATTTCAATCCACTAAATATTCCTCACTTGCGGGTGGTGGCAAAATGTTACAAATTTTTGTTTTTCAGACTCACAAGACAACCTTTACAATCCCTTGTTTTTCACTGGCTCAACAAATAAACCAAAACCCACTTGTTTTTCAAAGGTGCCAAACAAGCATACCTATTCTACCCACAAGCTTTACAACCAAAGCTTATTTGCACAATGTTCAACAGAACGAGTATGATATTCTCACAACAATTATCAAACCAAATAGTAATACAAAAGCTTGTTGTGGTGTACGAACTTGAAAACACTTACAGGGAGAAAGTCAAGAATGAAATTTGAAAAGCTTGGGCACACTCTCAATATGTTCTTTTTTTTTTTCTATGAAGTGCATACCTCTATTTATAGGTAGGTTCCAAAATGTAGCCGTTATGAGACTTGAAAGTGTCGTTAAGAGACGAGAAAGATATTCTTATTTTGATGACATCATTTGATACAACATGCATTGTAACCCATGCAACGTGCGTTGTAGATGTCCTATTGACATACAATGTGACTTTCTTCCTTTCAACGTGTCTTACAACCAACTTTGATGCTACGGCCTTAAACATTGCACAATGTAATGTATCTTGTGTGTATGCCACGTGACTTGAGTCTCCATCCAGAATGCTCACCTGAAAATTTTCTTCGTACAACGTGACTTATGTCCATTTGCAACATGCATTGATCATGCCTTAATGTGCATTGCATATGGCACTTCAACCTTCAACGTGCATTGTCGATCTTCCAAAGATCTATCCTTTGATTCTATCACGTGATTGCATCAGGGGTCAGAGAATATTCAAATTTGAATCCTGAGGTGCCGACTTGTCAGAACATGACATCACCTCATATAATGTGACTTGTACCCGCGTGGAACGTGCATTGAGGAAAGATTTCAAAGGTGACTCCTTTACTCACAACGTGACTTGAAGCACTTGATTTCCATTGCTCTCAAGTCAACTTCAAGTCTAATGATCATTCTTGTCAACGTGACTTGTATAGTCTGCAACGTGACTTTTACACAAGTGCATTTCATGTCGACAACACCTCATTCACATAACGTGACTTGTACGCTCTACAATGTGACTTGTCGATAAGTACAACTCATGCCGAGAGCACCTCATTCTCATAACGTGACTTGAGCTTCATGCAACACCCCTTGTAGTTTTCAGATGCCTACTGCCTCTTTAGTTCAACTCAATAATGCGACTTGTATCTTATGTTTTTCGACTTGTACCTTAACTGGAAAACCCAAAATTCCTTTGATATGATCAATGTGACTTGTAACACATGGAAAGTGCATTGATCATACTACAATGTGCTTATCATTAGCTGCAACGTGCATTGCTTAAATTTTCACATGTTTTGTTAAAATCATCAAAACTGAGAGTCAACATTCTCCCCCTTTTTGATGATGACAAAACATGGAAAGAGTTTGCACTCCCCTTCAATCAGTGCACTTGTTTAAACTTAAACATACTATAAAAATGCAAATTTGATCAAGGTTTTTAAGCCTTGTCACAATGGTTAAGTCAAGTATACAAGTTCATTTATAAAATATCAAGTCATACAAATTAAAGCACTCGAGCAATTTTATACAAACTCAGCCAATATTTCTCCCCTTTTTTTGTCAACATTAAAAAGGCATAGATAACAAAGATTAAAAAATAATATAACATAAGAGAAAAAATGGCTACAAAACACTGAATTTTCATTAATAAAAGTCATAGATAACAGAGTTGTAAACATTACAGGCAAAAATAAATACAAAATGCAAGTGAGATGCATGACAAAATATGGATCATGAGCCTAGAAATCACGGAAATGGATTTTTACGATTAATAATCCAAAGATGTTGATAAGTGCGATCAATGTCATCTTCACTCCTCTTCTCATCTTCAGAATCACTTAGAACAACAGTGGTGAGAGGATGTGGACCATACTCAACTGTCGGTTCTTCCTCTACTATCTCTTCAACCCGAATCCCTGTAGATGGAACAAATTCAACTCCAGAAGTGCCTCTATCACTTCATTATGAAGTATATTCCTCTGGTGAAGTGTATTGTTCCATAAACTCTTAGAATTTTTAAAGGATGGCCCGAACTTGTTCCATGGTCATTTCATCCTCCTTTTCTTGCTTGATTTTCTCTCGAGTTCGAGAGTGCAAGCTTACCAATAGCTCATTGTTAGGTTGAAGGAGACTTATCATTGTCTCAAATTTTCCTCTGCTCTCTTCTTGAAATGCTTCAGAATTTGCCTTCAATTCTTGAAGCTCTCTCCTCAAGCTAGTAATCTCACTATAGCTAGGAACCACTGTCTCAGCAGGCTGTGAGCTCTCCTCAACTTCTGGCTCTTTTCTCCTTATGGAAGCCTTTCTTTTGTCATCCCAAGCCCTTCGGATTGTCACTCTATCTTTAAGAGTCGGCTTCATCACTTCATCTTTGGGATTTACCATCACATCCTCATCTCTCAAGTAGAGATAGAAGACAAAGCACATCTCCACTATCTCATACAGCCTCATAGTCCTTAAGGAATCGATTCGAATCTTCTTTGATTTTATCACTTGCTTTGTTTCAAATCCAATCAACTTGACCTTGAAATGCTCGAAGTTTTTTGTCAAGTGACTCCCATAAGGCATGTTATCTTCCCTTTTCCTTCCTTTCAAAGCAAAGGTTGGAAGGTTGGAGTTCTTCACCTTCTCTAACATACAATCAATCACAACCCAAGCAAAGTTCATTGTCTCGCCCTTCATCAAAAGACACATAGAGATCTCGTCTTGCACAGTGAATGGTGATTGTGTGTGAGACTTGGGTTGCAACACCTTGTTGAATGCAGTATGGACCATCTTCCATCTCACCCCAAAGTCGTTTTGATCCATGTTCTTGACTCCTTGATCAATTTGAACCACACCATGGTTCTCAAACATAAACTTCCTAGTTTCTTCGGTGTTCACCACATTGGTGTTCCCTTCCATGTCCACATACTCCTTCAACACTTTCTCCCTTTTAACTCTCATGCCAACTAAAGGTAGGTTGAATAGCCTATTGATGAGTTTCTCATCAATCACAAATTCTACTCCATTTAATCATCTTTTAATGGACTAATACCAAAGTATATCCTCCTCATCATCACTAACCCACTTCTAAGCTTTTGAATAAAACTCTCTAATGAAGTCCGAATAAAAGTCAGAAGCTTCAATGCAAAAGTCTCTCAAACCAAGTCTAACAAAATCGTGTTCAATGTCTTCTCCTCCTTCTCTTAGAGATCGAAAATCAAATACTTTGAAATCTGAAAAACCAACCTCTTTTAGATGCTCAAACAACCTTAAAGCCTTCTTATCCACTAATCGACCACTGCTCTTAGTCGATTCCTCCTCCATTCTCCCTTTCTTGGACTATTTTGAAGGGGAGGTGACAAGAACCCCCGATTTGGTGTAGGCGTGCTTTTCCCTTGGACGTTTACCACCCTTTGAACCATCGCCTTTCTCCATTTTCTTTGAAACTTTCGTTGATTTCTTCTTAGAAGCCTTAGATTATTTCTTTGGAGCCATAGAACGTCAGTGAGAGAGGGTGTGGTGTGCGTTAGGGTTTGAGATTTCTTGAGAAATCTGTGATTTTTGTAGGTTTGTTGGTGGTAGGAAATGTTTTTGAGTGAAGGAAATGGATTGGTTGAATGTTTTGATCTTGGAATTTGAGAGAGAATGAGGAAAGGTTCAGAATTTTGATTAGAAATTTGAAAAATATAGTGAGAGGGAAACCGCAAATGGCAGTTATAAATTTGGGGAAAAATGGCTTAAGACTTGTATGACATGCAATGTACGTTATATCAAGTCTGTAAAAACTAATGTATTTAGCATGTTATACAACGCGACTTAATGGGAAAGGTGTCTTAAATCAATGTTTATAGCACAAGGACACAAAAGATACAACGCACCTTATAGACAATAAAATGTACGATATGTCAAAAATCAGAATGATCAACGTATCTTGCACAACCCTTAACGCCTATAGTACCAAGTCCTCTCAATCCAGTAGCTCTGCTTCTTTTGAAACGTGCATTACACCATATACAACATGCACAGTATCAATTCCTTTCAAACTAGTAGCTCTGCCTTTTTCTCACTGTGCATTGCACCATATACAACGCGCACACAGTTCTCATACTTGAAACTCCAACATTTTCCTCGAAATCGATAACGTGCATTGCACCCTTTGCAATCCACGTTACATAAACCTAGAAAACTTCCTCTGTTCATCCTTGATGACCAATATATCTTGCACCATGTACAACGTACTTTAGGTTTTAACCTTAAAGTTCCAGTAGCACCATCTCAAATACAACGTGCACA
>CAODLS011776267.1:0-11174 GCA_948243855.1 Flueggea neowawraea | reverse complement strand
CGGTCTGATGTGTTGTTTCCTCACTAGGGAATCTTACCCCTTTTTCTTCTATTGTCCTTGTTAATCTTTGTTCACAGGTGACATTTTAGACGTTCAGTATTTGATCCACGTCTCGGACCTAGTGAGGTGCTTTTGGCTATTGTGAGTGCTCGTTCGGGACTCTACTTTGCTATGTCATAGAGCTCCACATTTGAATACTGTTGGGGTATTGGGCCACACTGTTGTATTTTGGGATAACCTTGATGATTTTATAACTCTATTAATATTTTGCTATATTGATATATATTCATATATATATATATATATGGTTTACTTTTAATTATAAACGTTTTTATAATTAAAATGTTTAATTGAATAAAATGGGTAGAATGTCTGATCACAGAGGCTTGTGTGAGATGGATCGGGCTCCCACAGACGGTTAGCCTCGTACGCCGGTCACGGGCCCGACTATGAGTCGTGAAAACTGTAGATACATATCCCCATGTGAGGCAACTTGGAGAATTTTTGGTTATCCGATAAATTATCGTGAACTAGCAATCAAACACTTGAGCTTTCACCTCCCTGATGAACAGACTGTTGTATTTAATGATGATGATCTGATGGACCAAGTTGTCAAAAGAGCTGGTGGAGACAGTTCGATGTTTTTGCAGTGGATGGAAGCTAACAAACAATATCTTGAAGCAAGAGAGTTGACTTATGTGCAATTTCCTCAAAAATTCGTCTGGAAAGACGTTGAGGAACTTGACGAATCGTTCGACACAAGAAAGAAGAGTAAGAGATGGGTTCCAAGACAACGTTTTATGAGTGTGGGAAGAATATTTTATGTGCATCCCAATGCCGGTGAGCTGCATTATCTGAGACTTTTGTTAAATATAGTAAAAAGGCCAATGTGTTACGATGACATCAAAGTTGTTGATGGTGTTGTGCACCCAACATTTAAAGACGCTTGCTACTCCCTCGGCCTACTAGAGGATGACAAGGAGTATGTTAAAGCTATAATAGAAGCGTCTTTTTAGGGTTTAGGTCACTATCTATGATCTCGTTTTGCAACTTTGTTGTTCTCAAATTGTATTTCTAGGACTGAATCAGTATGGGATCAAACATGGCGTCTTATGGCAGAGGAAATTCTTCATAAGCAACGTCAAATTCTCCAGGTCCAAGGTATTTTATATATTTTTACCAAAGATTTCAATGTAATTTTTGTGTTTGAATTTATCTTCCCAATAATTTTTAAGCAAACGTATTCTTAGAGTATTTACAATCTTACTAAATGAAGTGCTTAAATTCGTTATGTCAACAGATTTACAGATGAGTGATGAACAGCTGAAGAATTATGCGTTGTTCGAAATTGAGAAATTGTTAAAGAGGAACGAGAAAAGTTTAAAAGATTTTCCTACTCTCCCTTTTCCAAATTCATCACTCATAAAAGAGGGAAGAAATAGATTGATTACAATCGAGATGAATTGACCAAGGAACACACCACTTTGTTGTCCCAATCAAATGAAGAGAAGAGAAGTATATATGACACTATAATTAATGTTGTATATAGTGACAATGGCGGGATATTCTTCGTGTATGGATACGAAGGTACTGGAAAAACTTTTGTTTGGAGAACCCTGTCGTCCACTCTGAGATCGAAGGGTGAAATTGTGTTGTCTGTTGCATCGAGTGGAATAGCTTCTCTTCTTATTCCAGGGGGTAGGACAACTCATTCCAGATTTTGCATTCCGGTGGCCATCAACGAGGACTGGACGTGCGCTATCTAACACGGAATCCCATTGGCAGAATTGATAGCTAAAACTAGGCTTATTATATGGGATGAAGCAACAATGGTTCATAAGCATTATTTTGAAGCATTAGATAGGACATTAAGGGATATATTAAGGTTTTTCAAAAGACAATAGCATGGACTTGCCCTTTGTTTGTAAGGTGGTTGTTTTTGGTGGTGACTTCAGGAAAATATTGCCTATTATTACCAAGGGAAGTAGACAAGACATTGTCTCAGCTTCCTTGAATGCTTTGTATTTGTGGAGGTACTGCAAGGTGCTCAAATTGACGAAAAACATGAGGCTTCAATCAAATAGTTTGGACCCTCAGTCGGATGAGTTGAAATCATTTTCTAAATGGATCTTAAACATTGGAGATGGAAAAGTTTGAGGAGCCAACTATGGCGAGGCTGTTTTTGACATCCCAAAGGACATCATACTTAAAGACCCCGATGACCCTCTAGCAACGATCGTTGACAGTACGTATCCTGATCTATTGGCTAAGTCTAAAGATGGAAAATATCTATATGAACGTGCTATCGTAGCCCATACACTGGATGTTGTGAATAAGGTGAATGATTATGTGATGTCCACATGGCCCGACGAAGAAGTTACCTATCTTAGTTTCGACAACATATGCAAGGTTAAGGAGACTTCAAACATTCACGATGATATATACACACCAGAATTCTTGAACAACATCACGGCTTCTGGCATGCTAAAACACAAGCTGACCCTAAAAATCTAAGTGCCAGTCATGTTGCTTCGTAACACAGATCAATCGTCCGATCTGTGCAATGGTACGAGGTTAATAATCACACAATTGGGAAAGCGCGTGGTAGAATATGAGATTATATCTGGATGCAACAGCGGACAAAGGGTCTTGGTACCTCGAATGCTTTTGACACCGTCAAATCTCAAATTACCTTTCAAGTTCCAAAGAAGGCAATTTTCGTTAGTTGTTTGCTTTGCCATGACAATCAACAAAAGTCAAGGACAATGCCTTTCATATGTCGAACTTTACCTCCCCAAGCCTGTATTCTACCACGGTCAAATGTATGTTTCTGTTTCCAGAGTAAAAAGTAGAGCTGGATTAAAGATAATCATCTGTGACAATGAAAGCAACTCGAGCAACTCCACGGAAAATGTTGTATACAAAGAGGTTTTTCAAAATTTGTAGACGGAATATGAATGATGCATAATTGTTTTTTCAATAATAAAGTCAAGATGTTTGTTACTGAAATGAAAAATGTCGCATTTAAGTAAATAGTAGAGATAATATTTATATATTAATTAATGAGATGATTTAATAGCCTTAAGATTCCTTCCCCGAAATTTGTACACGCAACATGACTGACGCATAAATTTATTTTCAAGTAAAAATGTCAGTGTGTTCATTACATCAACAAAACATACTGCAATATAATTTTATTTCCGTGTTTAAATAAAATGTTAACAAAATTATTTCTATTTGTCTCAAACCCCACCGCATTGCGCGGGTCTCCAGCTAGTGTATTCTCTTAAAGTAAGATCTCATCATATACCATCCATGAGGAACCATAAAAAACCACCAGTAGAGGAAATATTGATATAGAAAGATGGAATTTAATAACATTGCAGATATTATTTGTTTGTCCAAATGATAACAGAAGGAATTTAATAATGAAAATGATGAATTCTACGACTATAACAATTTTTTTGGGCCTAATACATGTGAACCCCCTAAACTTGTATTGAACATGCAATTTCCCCCCTGGACTTTGTGATTGCTTCCGCCTTCAACTTGCAAAAATGACATCATTTTACCCATCAAACTTTGAAAACGTGATTGTTTAACACCATCTGTGATGACATGGCATTGAGGTGGCAAGGCGTGTCATTTCAAATGCTTGAAGGCGTGTCTGGAAAAACAATGAAATAATGTGGCATCAAATAGTCTTCCATGTCATCATGTCATTTGGTTATGCATGCCACATCACCAAAAATGCCATGTCACCAAATTTGAAAATGTGACCGTTTAACACCATATGTGATGACATGGCAGTGAGGTGGCAGGGCTTGTCATTTCAAGTGCTTGAAGGTGCATGTGGCAAAAAAAATTAGATGTTGTGGC
Organism: Flueggea neowawraea; assembly: GCA_948243855.1. Classification (NCBI taxonomy): domain Eukaryota; kingdom Viridiplantae; phylum Streptophyta; class Magnoliopsida; order Malpighiales; family Phyllanthaceae; genus Flueggea; species Flueggea neowawraea. The sequence goes on along the minus strand of CAODLS011776267.1, from coordinate 7,295 downwards.
ATCAAATAATTTGCCATGTCATTCGACTCTTTCTTCCTCTCACGTTGCTCCTCCTCTCTCTCAACTTGTGGCATTGCCCTCCCTCCCTTTCTTCCTCTCCATTCCTCATGTTGTCTCTCTGTCTCACTCGCAACATTTTTTTAATTACAGTGAAACAAATCCATAAATCCCAAAAAGGTGAGAAATTTGCGAGGACCTTGGCTGTAATACCTTGAATTGTTTTTCTATAAATGTTGAATTATTAGAAAATAATTTTTTTAATTAGAGAATATGAATAAATCCTTGAAGTTATGAATGAAATAAATGGAAGAATTATTATTTGGAGAAGTATGATTACATGGAAATTTTGATGATAATTGTGGTGACTTTTGAAAAAAAAAATAATAGAAAGAAAAAAGGGGTTATTTTGTAAATAAGGAGAAAGAGAAGGAAGAAAAAATAATAATAATAAACAGGGATATATGAGGGATGAGCTGACAGAAAACTGGAGGAAGGAAAGATAAAAGAGGGGAGAGAGGGAGGAAGAAAAGAGAGGAAATGGAGAAATACTTCAAATTTTCATAACTCGAGTTCTAGGCATCTAATCAACAAACCGTAAGTTGCTCCGTGTTCCTGGTGAAGAGATCTTTCCTTTAAGACTGGCCATGACCGGTGAAATTTCCCGAATCTGATGGCAGCGAAGGAGAAAATTCGTACATATTTTTGTCGATTGTCGGCATTTCGGTGAGAGTTTGGGTGCGAGACCGCCATGGTTAGACTCGTCTCAACGAGCTCTTCGATTCTGGGTTAGAGCCTCCATCGACCACCACCGTTGATTGACGTTGAGCGCAACATAATTCTCGCTGGAGCTTGCTTTTGGGCGAGTCTTTTATGGACTTTTCCTCATTTATCAATATTGGGGCCATATATGATGAGTTTGAGAATTGGGTATGTGATTTTGATGGTTAATTTTAAGATTATTATTATATGAAAATTTAGGTGGTTAAATTTAAGAAGAATTGGTGTTTTAGTTATGATATTAGATTTCATTTGGTAATGGATTATAATGGAGTATGTTGGAGTGAGTGTTGGATAAATGATTTTGAATTGGAAGAATGAGATTTGGATGAATTTAGTTTAAACTATTGAAGGAAAGAATGATTTGAGATTTTATGATTGGTTGTTTACTTGGTGAGGTTGGTGGGTGATTTTATGAATAAATAATTCAAAGGGATTTAGGTGATTTGAGTTGGTTTGTATGGTTGGAAACTTTGGGTATCGAGCGGATCGACTTTTTTGGTATTTTTTCCGAATAATTTATGTCGCAGGAGCAATTTTGTAATTTGAGAGTTTAGGTATAGAATTGGAATTTCTAAAAAAATTGGGGACTATTCTATAATTTTTGAGGTCTCAAAGACTAAACTATAATTTTGCTTTGAGGTTGGATTTTGAGAGAGGAGTTTAAATTTCAATCGAAATGGGCGTTTGAGTTTGAGATCTGCATCTGCATTCTCATCTGCATATCATTCATGCAGGAGTCTGATTCAATGTCTATTATTTGTTCAACTCTGTCATGCGATATCAGTTCCTTGTCTGAGTTTTGGATTATTGGCTCGGCGTCTAGGTGAGTGAAAAGGCAGCTTCGGACACATGAGCGGTGTCTCCTCAATTATATGTTTTTGTTTGTGTTTGGATTATTTCTGAAACTGGAATAATTAATGGTTGACTAATTAATAATCCGGATTACGTGATTATTATTTTATCATAAATCTTTTTTTCTGAAAAAAATGATTTAAAATATTTATATATGGTTTATAAATATTTTCTGTAAAATTATTTTATCTTGTGTGTACTTATATATATGGGACACCTGTGTTACGTAGGGTGAAACATAGTTTTTGCAGTCAACGCCCAGTTACTGGGGTTAATGGTAGTCGTGTGTCCGGGCAGATGCACGTACTTTGTTTCTGATTGATTAGTGGCGGAGCCCACTCATTTACATAATCTATTTGTTTCTGATCTCATATCTGTTTCTGTTATATCATATTTAATATATGTATTGTATATACGTATTCGTCTATTTTTGCATGCTGTCTGCATTGGGTGCGAACGTTTTCAAAAATTAATTTCCAAAACTAATATTATGTATTAGCGTGTATATATATGTATATACTTATATCTGCAAGTGATAGTTTTGAAATATTTTCAAAACAGTTTTTGTGAGGCTTGGAGCCGATTTGGAGTGTATTTTCCTCACTAGGGATTCTTACCCATTTTTCTCTGTTTCTTATCTACTCTCCGTTATCTATTTCTCAAGTTCACATTTTGGCATTTAGCAACCGTCTGACATCTTGGACCTAGTGAGACATTCCATTTGATAGTGAGTGCCCCTTGTTTCAGGCTCGTTTGGTTTATTTTACAGCTCCACATTGAGTTATTGTTGGGTTACCGGGTCTTGTTTTGACTTTTGAGTTTACACATGGATTTATTATATTACAATTTATTTTGTATAAATTATATTACATATATTTATTTGCTTTCAGTATTTAATGTTTTAACCTTATAAATGGTTTAATAACGTTATTTTAAATGAATTGGGTAGAGTGTCTGATCTTCGAGGCTTGTGCGAGATGCGTCGGGCTCCCATAGACGGTTCCCTCATACGTCGATCACAACCAGACTTTGGGTCGTGACAAAGGTGGTATCAGAGAGTTAGGTTCCGTATTTTCTGGGTCGATTGTGGAGCCTAGGTATGTTTGATCGAGTCAGTTTGATTTGTCTCTGTATACGATTATGAGTGTTATCGTGGTAATGTTGCAATGATCGACATCTTTGGTTTTGCATATGCACTCTGGTTGTTAGTTGCATCCATGAATATGGACTCATGTTCGGAGTCTCTAGCTTGGGCCACTGCTGAGGCCACTGATCAGTTTGTAGCTGATCCAGGGGATTCACAGTCATTTGAAGGTTGAGGCATCAACTCAGTTAACATTATTTTAAATGAATTGGGTAGACTGTTTGATCTCCGAAGCTTGTGCGAGATGGGCCGGGCTCCCATAGACGGTTCACCTCGTACATCGGTCGCGACCCGACTTTAGGTAGTAGCATTGGCACCACCATTACAAAATCAAATTAGCAAGATCTTGCAATGATCTCTTCAACCTTAATAATTAAACCCACTAAGATATTCTTCGTCAAAAAAATCATTAAGATATTGCTCACAATTTGCACTTTCAAAAAATAAAGAACATGAAAAGATTCACAGTACGCATCGAAGAATCATCATTTTCAGAGAAGAAGAAGAAGAAGAAGAAGAACAAATTCACACTTCGTCAACTACCAAGAAATACAATAAACAGAGTTAGTAACTTTTACAATTTTCAATTTCGGGTAAAAAACATCCCAGTGCATAGATTACAAACTTACATAACCCTAATTTCAACTTGTTCTTGATTTGAATCGTGCTTACTCCGATGACAAGCGGTGTTACAACCTTCTTTTAATTCTGAATTGTGATTCACCTCCACTCTTCATCATTTTCCTTGCTCTGAAATTGAAGCCAAATAAGAATTGGAAGGCAAAATGCCAATTCCAAATCGAAGAGAGATAGAGAGAGATAGATCGGGGGATTAAGAAGAAGAAGACATTCCAAATCGAAGAGAGAAAGAGAGAGAGAGATCGAGGGATTGAGAGAGATCGGGGCCTACTAGGGTTTGTGAGGTGAGTATGAAGAAGGGTTGGTTTTGGTCGGGTGGGTTTAATGGTTCAATGGATGGGTTTATGGCTGGGTTTTTGTTACAATTGAAAACGAGATTGAGAGGGAGACAACAACGGTTTGAGAGGGAGGGAGTGACAGAATGAGAGGGAGAGAGAGAGGCAAAAAGGCGATTGAGAAGAGATAGGAGTGATTTTCAGTTGCAGAAATGACAACGAATTTGCACTTTTTTGGTCCATGTGGACTAGCTTGCTTGGACGTTATTTCTAAAGTGGCTCGCCGCTTATTTTGCACACTGGCATTTGAAAATACACATCACTCTTGTTGGAGACAACTACTTTGGCTTAGTGTTAAACGGTCACGTTTTCAAAGTTTAAGGGATAACATGATGTCGTTTTTGAAAGTTGAAGGGGGTTCGTAAGCAATCGCAAAGTTCAGGGAGGAAATTGCATTTTCAATACAAGTTTAGGGGTTCACATGTATTAGGCCTTTTTTCTCTCAATAATTTGTATCAACATAGACTAAACTTATATTTTGTGAATATTTTTCTATAATTTGTATCAATAGAGGCTCAACTTATATTTTGTGCTTCTAGGTGGATGGACTCATAATGCTTGAAATATTTTTAAAATAAAAGTAATGACTTGATTAGTAATAAATATTTCTTAATACTGTTTGAAAGGAATGTTTGGAATATAATTACGTAATTCATCATAATTTCCCCGTTATTAACTAATGCAATAGTTCATCGGTTTTTATTTTACGGTTCCTGTGTTCTAAACAAGCTAAGGATTTTATTAAAACATATTTCAGCTTGTTCCAGTCGATTTCATCACTGATTATCTTTGAGAGACCATAAAATAGTTGTACTGAAGAATGACATTCAAGTGCACCAACGTTTTTTAATATATATTGGCTCCAACCAAAAATTAAATCCTCGAGCTTGAACCCACGCATTACAATATTAAAGTGCTATAAACCCACTAGTATCTACTGCATTACTTTGATACCGTAGCTCCAAAGGGCAAATGAACTATACATCAACTAAAATTTTCCGGCAAATAGGGTAAACTGTCTTAATGAAATTCAAGACGCAAGAAAAAAAGAAAGAAAAAAAAAGGCCTAATTTTGTGGAAAATTATAAGCAATATGCTCCCAGCCTTCCTCATCGATTAGCAGCCGCCGAATTTCGTGCATATTAGATCATAGAATTGCATAGATATGACATTAACAGCTAACTGTAACTCGACAATTATCCTGAGCCAGTAAACTTTGCCATTTATAATGATGAAGCGAATAATGCTTTTTCTATACAGGAACAGCAAGTAAAGTCAAGACACCACCATCAAAGTTCATTTACACATCAAACAATGTACACCCATGCATTCAACTCTGCCAGTTAGATAACAGGTCTATATGTTGCTATCCACAAAGTTATGACCCGGTAAGCTATCCCTACCATCTGATCCCTTATTTTATAGTCCTAAGAAGGGTCATAAGAAAGACGAAGAAAGAAATTCGCATCCTACCTAAATAGCCATATCTATCCGCATATTCAGGTGTTGGAACTTGTACCTGGTTCTAGCCTGATGCTCTGTAAAAACGAAGCAATTTTAGCGGCATCACTTTTACCTACAAGAACAAAATCTGAATAAGGTTCAATGCAAACAAAATCAATTAATTATCACAATGGGAAAAATAAATGACTTCATGCAATACTCAAAAATAAATACCTGGACTGCTTCCTTAGACTGAGATGGGAAATGGAAGGCCGTTGAACAGTTTGGCAAAACTTCTGGACTTTTCATCCATGCTCTACGCCCTTCACTTACTTTGATCTTAAATTTGAACATGTGCGTTTTTTTAAAATAAAAATGAACAATTAGAGAATTAGAAGCATATAAATTTTATAAGAACAAATTTCAGAGTCTTCTACAGTACTTGGGATGTGTTTCCTGGAAACAAAACCACTTGACGAAGCAAAAGATTGACCAACAACATGAACACAGGATGTAATAGACTTTCCTAGCCTCTCTCTGTTAGTCAGAAAAACGAAAAATTTAAAAATTTCATTGAATATTTAGCTAGAGAAAAAAGATTGCTTTCACACACAAAAACATGAAACCAAATGCAAGCATAAATTTTCCATTAAATAGGAAGCACACCTCTGAAAGAGGAAAAGCAGGCATCTCTAGTCCATCGCCTTCAATGTTTACACCAGTTCCCTGGCACTCCGGACATAATACAGATTCAATTTGGGTTTTAAAAGCTATTGCCTTTCCATCCGTTACTATTTTATTGCTTTGGGCTCCATTCTTTCTTCTAGATCTCCGTTTTGCTTTTGGACCAACAGATTGATTTCTTACCATTTCCATCTCACACAGAAGTATCCAATGTATAAGGCAGGAGGCGTGAAACACATGAAATGCCTACACATCAAAGAGAATAAGAGATTTAACAATGTAAAGAATCGTGAAAGCTTAGCTTGCCCTATCATAGTGATGAAAACTAATTTTACATACCGGACAGGAAAAGAGACAGCAACAACAAGTGATTCAAGGCATAAAAGGTACACAAAAGAACAAAATGGAGACAAGACATTTACCCCATTGACATTTCTGCTGCTGCATGCTAGTTTCCCTGTCTTCGTATTCATTAGTGTTGCTACATCTTTTTCTGGAAGCATCTTTTGTTGACAGATGTCACACATTCTTTCAGCTGTTATGCGTTGTTGTAGTCTCAACTCTCGCCTTAAAGTCTTGCTCGTTATAAACCTTGTGTTCAGAAGCTGATCGTCATACTGATCCAACATAAGTCTAGAAGAGCCACCATTTGATGCTGAAGATTCTTAACCAGATGAATCATACTGATTACTAAAAGACTCACTGATATTTCCAGGGTCAGAAAAGGATTTCTTCCTTTTCCTACTATTGGCCTCACCGTTTTCTGACTCTATAGAAGAACCAGAGGGAAGTAACAACTTCACATCCTCAAGCAACCCCTTTCTTCCCAGATCATAGTTATATGAAAATGTAATAACAGCAAAGTCATGATCAACAAACTTTCCCAGATTCTCATCATGGGGGTCACTTTTTCCCAACCATTCGCACCATACTCTGGTGATTTCTCTAGCACCCTCATCTAACTCGAAGAATCTAGCTGCAATTTTTCCAGACCCCCAGAAAGTCACTTTTAGATCAGAAATTTCATCCTGAATAAGCACATTTGGAATCACAATATCACAAACCCTTCCATTACAATTCAAAGCATCACCACAACCAGAATGTCCATTGCAACCAGGATTCAAATTTTCATCATACGTAACAATAGCAAGATTGACACCATGCTCATTAGACTCCAACAATTTGCTCGAATTGTCTTTCATTGTAGCCAACTCGTTCTCGTTCTCGTTCTCACTCGAATTATCAAAGAAATGAACACCATCGCTAAACGGCCACGGGTTTTGCTTCAACAGAGTAACCTTAGCAGCAGATAACCTCTCAGTGTGAAGATTACCCTTCAAGTGATCATACAAGACGGAATCACTGTAACACGGAGAAAGACACAAAGTACAAAAGAATATGAGCCGTTTTCCATCTTC
>CAODLS011776213.1:0-22270 GCA_948243855.1 Flueggea neowawraea | reverse complement strand
TTCAGTTTTGTAAAGTAAGATCCCATAGACATGCTGCCTTGCACACAATTATGAATCTTGTTTTCAATGTTGAACAATTCAACCATGTTGACTTGTGAGAATCTCTCTTGCAATTCGAGCCATATCTATCTAGAATTTTTTCAATGGATTACACTACCAACAATTTCTTTAGACATAGATCCCAGCAACCAAGTCTTGACCAAATTGTTGAAGCGATTCCATTGTTGATGTTCATCTGAATTCTTTTCATCTGGCTCATTGATTGAACCATTTATGAGTCCAATCTTGTTTTTGACCATCAAACCCATAGTCATGGATTGGTTCCATGTGCTATAGTTATTTTCGACCAAAGGTCGTGGCATAAGAATGGCACCAGGTTGATCCGAATGATGAAGATAAAGTTGATGATTAGGATTGTCCCATTTCGCTTTTGAAGCCGTGCCTCTTGGTTTATCGTCTCCCATGGAAGTCGCTAGGAAGCAATATTATGTTTTGTCTTTATGCCTATAACAATGCTCTGATACCATGAAAGTAAGATGAAATAGTGTAGTGAATATCTCTATAAAGAACAAATAAATATTACATGTATATATACTGGTTCTGAAACATAATAATCCTATTCCATAGCCTATAATTAAGCTAAATCATTTACAAATAAGGAAAGAGATCATGGAAAATCAATCTACAATATTTGACAATTTGAATTGCGTATTCTATGGCTATTCTTTGGCTCAACTTCCTTTAACAGTTCATAGCTCTGTAAAAAAAAATCTCAGAGATCTAATCTACACAACCATGTAGCTCTAATAGACTTGGCTTCCAGTAAAGATGAACAGTACGAAATCCACGGCTTCGACAAAACCAATTTCAAGAACCAACTCTCTAGATCTGTTTTTAATAGCTCAATTTGTCAATTTTAGTTAGATTTAAATCCGTCGCGGGCAAAAGGAAAGCGAACCCGACGCACCATGAAGTTGTGCCACCGGGAGTTCCAACGATGGTTCTTTTTTTTCTTTTTATTGCAGTGGTGATTCTTGAGTTTGATGGTGATCGTCTGTATTACAAATTTAATACACAACCTTACCTAAAATCAACGGACGTCAAGTCTTCCTTTCGATTTGCGATTCTTGAGTTTGAAGGTGACCGTCAAGTCTGTAACAAATCATTGATTCCTTCTATGAGAGAGGGAGAGAGAGGACGATTTTGGGCAAGTTTCAAATGGAGAGTGTGTGATGGAGAGAACGAAGAAAAGGGCCAAGATGGAGAAATCAAGTGAGAGAGGACATCGATACAAAGAGAAGAAATGATTGAAGTTGGGGAGAACGAATGGAGAAAGAGGCGGATTTAGGTTTTTTAATTAGGGTTGAGTCAGTTAGTCAACTAGTTTGGGTTGAGCGGGTTGTGGTTTTGGGTCAGGTCGAGTTGACCCGTTAATCGGACCGGGTAGGTTTTAATGACGTGGCACGCCACCTGGCTTCTTTGGGCCGAATTTATGTGGAAAACGGCCAAAGTGACATTCGATAAAATAAATTTAAAGTTGGGTGACCGTGTTGAAACAAAATCAAGTTAAATGATCTTGCTAAAATCTTTTGAAAGTTTAGTGACCGTGGTAAAATTTTCCCCCCTTTCTTTCTATCTTTTTTTTTTCTCTTTCCCGAACTTTCCACTCCTCTAACCAAACATAACCTTACATATATTTTTTTTAACATAACCTTAAATGTAAGTCTTGTTTAACTGGAGCCTCACATTAAGTAGTATCGAATAGATATTGTTAAGTCATTGTGATTATTTCTTTGATCAATAGTCATTGTGATTGTTTGCGTGAGACAATTGTTGATAGCTTATGTTTACACTAAACAGATAATTTCCACAATTATCATTCTTGCTGCTCCCGAAGATCAGTAGTCATCTTTATGTATTTGCAAATTATTTATCAAGGAGCGAGAAACCCTCTTTTAACAAATTTAGTCCCTTTATTTATTTACAATCATTTGATTAAGTTAAAACTAATGACACTTAATTTGAAAACACCAAAAAATTTCTGACACGTTTAAAAAGACAGCATTATTCTACTTTCTCCACAAATTAGGAAGTAGCCTAATATGGCATAAAGTACATTTGCATCACATGGCTTCGACATAGCCCAATAATAGCATGCATCAACTACTCCTTATTTATAAGATAGATAAGATGGATTTAATATTTGATATGAAAGACGGAGACTAGCTAGCTATAATAACATGTCACACATCGTCGCTAAAAAAAATTTCAGTTAAAAAAAAAAAGAAATAAATTCAAGTTATCTAGCTCAACCATGAAGTTATTTACAATTTTAAATTGTATGGCAAGTTTCATATTAAATTATTTATAGGTAATGCGTAATACTAATAGATTTGTAACTTATTAATATCGAAATTAATTTCAATGTTAAAAAATAGTAAGTTCGATACACATCAGAAGCAAATACAATGATTTATAAAAAAAAAGGAAATTGGTACGCAGTTTGGGCACGTGAAGAAGAGAGGAAGGGAAGAGTGGTGGTAGTTGTGGGAAGCTCAAAGATGGTTGGAGAAAAGAAGAAGAACAAGTGTACATTTATCCCCACAAAGAGAGGTCTTGTCATGACAGCTTACTCAGGAAAATATGACACGGGAGGCGGAGGAGATATATACACTACTGTCTCTGCAATCCAAAAATCTAAGACACTCCATCCAGATTGTGAAATCCCTTTCTTTTTCCTTTCTTTTTTCTCTCCTTGATTAGAGGGATCTGGAGTCTGGACAACTTATCATCAAATGGGGGCATGGTGTAATCATTCCACACCATTTGAGTCCCAGATGACTGGTTTGTGTTTTCAGTTATTGCAAGGATGATATCCAGCACTTTTCCAATAGCAAATAATAAAAAGAAAAAGAGCAAATACTATGAAAACAAACAGCAAATACCTACGAGTTCATTTGGAGAAGTGTAGAATAAAACAGATAATAACATTGTTTCTGCATCAAACCCTCCTGCAAACTGCATCAAGCAACACACAAAATGAGAAACGCTCTACTTTATAGTTAGGAGTAGCGCTATAGATGACTCCAATATTAATCTTGTTGGGTTATGTTGAATATAACAAATATAGAGAATAAAAAGTAAGCATGAGTTTCAATTATATAGGGTTTCAATTCAAGAAGCTGATTTTTAAGGCAACATGTTACATATATACATGACACAACATGTTGTTCTCTATAGAGAGACGTAGAGCGATTTTAGGGTTGCAAATTTAGGAAGAAACATCGAGTAATGCGGTGGAGAAGGAAAATGGCAAAGGAGTAGAAAAAAGGAAATTTTGAGAAAGAGAGATGCAGAAGAGGAAGAAAGAGGAAAAAGAAGGAAAAAGGATCTCAGTTAAGAAGAAGAAGAAGAAGAAAGAGGGACATAGAAGAGGAAGAATATAGATTTTGGGTAACTGTTAATAGGATAACTCAGATAAAATGAAAACAAATTAAATCGAAAAATATATTTTGTTAGAAAAGAAAAATAGGTGAAAAAATATAATAAAAACATGTGGCAAAAATGGAGGGACATGCATAGAGTTTTAATATTATAACTAGTGTTGGACCCGAGCGATATTCCGGAATACCATGAATCTGTTTTTATTTTCCTATAAATATTGCAAATTTTATAATAAAAAAGTTGTTTAAAATTAAAACAAAATAATAAAATGCTAAACATATATTCGTGTATTCAGCAACCATAAAATGAAGGCAAAATTGCATCTCATCTGCGACGGAAAAAAGGTCTTTCAATGGTTAAACCAAAATGAGTTACGAAATAAGCAAAACAATTTGAGAGTTTGAGCAAGTACAAAGGAAGGTTCCATTTAAAAAAAAAACCGAAAACAAATATTTGGGACTCACAACCTTATAAAACGAATAAAATCTAACTCCTATATATACATAATCATGCCTTATAAGTATTTACCTTACTAAAACCAAGAATGTTTGGAGCTCACACCAGCATAACCAACTCGGGCCATCAACTATTATTTAAAATAATTGAAAATTTTAACAGTTACAACATAATATAAAAAAGATGAGATTTAATTTATCAACTTAAATAAAAAAAACCCTTACATAAATTATAATGTTAACACCACCTAATGAAATGTATAATTCGATCTTCAAAACCAAGAGGAACAACAAATTATGTGATATAGCCAAGTTCCTTTGAAAAATTTGTCTTCCAATTATGCTTTAATTTGAAAATTCCAAACTATGTCTAATAAAACACCCAGCTGCAAGCCTGCGATAGTAAGAATCACAACATAGCTTTTATGTCACGTTTATCAAAACTTGGCCATCCGAAAGCCACGGTCATCAATCATTACGGATTGTCATTCCAAGTTGCTTCATCCACTCTTTTGCACTCACATTTGGTGAAGTTATGATCTCTGGTGTTTAAAGAAAATGAAATCCATCATAAAAGATAGCATAGTGAAGTTATGCAACTGGAGTTGTGCATCAACCATGGTAATGTTTTATTTTAATCACATAACAGAAAAAAATCATTAACACTGAGAACATTAAAAGTATAAGATGAAATTACCTCTCACGAAGTTTCCAAAGGTGGACTTTGTGCTTCCTCCGGGTCATCTGTAAAAATTGAATATGTTAGTGAGAAGCAATTGCGTTCACATACATACTGCTCCATGAAATAGTGTAGCATCAGATGTTTAGTACTAATTAATTCGATTCATATGATATAATCGTAAAATATAGTACAAATGGACAGCCATGAATCTATTGATTAAGCACTTTTTTGTCTCTGTTCTTCAAAAATGAGAAACAGAGAGGAAATTTCAATTTTTTTTTTTTACAAAGAGAGTTCCTAACCCAAATACCTGAAATGCAAGATGCTCCTACCGGTATCAAATAACACTAATTAGTTTCCTTCCAAAGGTATAATTTAAGTATCAAATGCTACAATATAAACACGAAAGGGACTAATCAGATTTTAAAAGATGAAAATACCTCTCAAGAAGTTGTCTTTTCCAAAAATGAGATAAAAATCCAGTTTTTGGAAGGAAAAAAAAAACGTAATAAGTAAAAATTATTATTCAGACTGCCCCTAAATACACAACTCTTGCTATTTCTGTCAATTATCCTCAGAAGTAAATGAATTTATAAAGGGAACATTCAATATAACAAAATGAATTCATAGAAAACATAGTCCCACATAGAATCGGTTGCCATGTTTCTGTGCAAATCAAATTGTTGTTTTTGAGACAAATCATCAAATACCTTCATGGCATCATTAGAAACATGTAATGCTTGAAACAAAAATTGGCAGTGTCTATACACAGTCACTTTAGCACCTTTTTGTCTATTGATTAAGCAGTTTTTTTGTCTTTGTTCTTCAAAAAAGACAAAAAGAGAGAGGAGAGTTCAATTTTTTTCCTTGACAAAGAGAGTTCCTAACTCAATTTGTGGGCATCGAAACCCAAATACCTAGAATGCAAGATGCCAACTCCACGGCCTTCTGAAGAGATCGAAATCCTGCAAATTCTACATCAACCACACATGGAAGATGAAGACGTGTATCAACTTCAATATGTAAAACTCGCTAAACAAATGTACTGGGAAAAAAATTAATAAAGATCAATTCAGAATCAATTTTTCTGGTATAGAGAACTAAACTTACAGGATCCATCCAATTGTCGATGGTAGGGTATTGGCGTGGGATGCAAACGCATCAGCAATGACGGAAGCAAGAAAAGCATAAACTCTGCTCGAAAAGAAGAAACCAAAGCGGTGAAGAGAAAGAGGTGAATGTATACAGTTCAATTGCAAATATTTATGTAATTTAATAAAAAAATTAACATATTAATTTCTGATCACAAAAGTTTGTAACTGCAGTTCACAAACCTGTGCCATACCTTTATAAACTTGGGTCTTCAGCTTTGGGAATTCAAGACCCACTCACCATTCCCTGCAATCCAAGTATCCAACATCAAGCTTACTGAAATAACACTCATCAAATAGCTTTCGATAAATCAAATTTATGTAGTACGTTTTGAACATAACTTGATAGCATCTTGTATGAATAAAACAGCAATCAACGGCCAAGTCCTGCTACCATCCAGCCCACGCCAAGAAGAGCTTCTCTCCCAAATGTTGAGTGAATGATTCAAAAAAGAGTAGACACCAAAAATCTGAAACCATTGCTTATGCTGAAAATTTCAGAACTTGATTGGGCAAGATACGCCAAATGGCCAATACGTCCAACCAAACACACCAATTTCTTAATTAGAGACAATTAACTTAAAACCAATTTGGCTTATGAGTTTTCATTGAACGACTCTGCATCAAAACATAGCAAGTAATAAATTGTTGCCCATCACAGCTCTTTTAAAACCCATAATATGAAAACGACAAATTTAATTTCGAAATACAATAAATACACAACCAAGTACAATTCGGAAACAAATTACAATATTTAAGGACTTAAATTAAAATAAGAAACAGAGAGACAAAGACGAACTTGCACGTCAGTAGGTGGAAGCGAAGCAAAGTCGCGGCGGTGTCAAATCACTGTTCTCTTCCGCTGTAAAATTCGTCTTAAATCAGGCATCTACCGAAGAGGCTTTGGACGGTGAAGACAGGCAGAAGAAAGACAAAAGCAAGAATGACAGAGAAGAAATTGAAGAAGAAAGAGAACGAATTGAATGGCGAAGAGAATAAGAAGAAGAACGACAAAAACGGACGGTGAAGAGAAGAAGAATGTTCAGAGGAGGCTGTTTAGGGTTCGGAGAAGGGAAATAGATCACACGTATTATAAGACTGAAAAGCCAGATGTCAATATTTTGAGATGCCAAATGTTGAGATTTGACTTCTAATGTTAATTGTTTTAGTGTAATACTGCAAAAATTCTATTAAATCACGGCCACTAAATTAGTGTTCAAAAAAATTAGTACAATATTTTAAGGCTCATTTTTGCATTTTTGTAACATTTCAACAATATCTAAAATATTTAGTTAATAATATCCAATGAGATTTTTAGGTAGATTATAGGTGACAGATGGGATATTAAATTAAAATGTTAGATCTAATACATGTGAATTCTCTGAATTTGTATTAAATATGTAATTTTTTTCTTAAATTTTGCAAGCGCTTTCAATTTGTAAAAATGACTTATGTTACCCCTTAAACTTTAAAAATGTAGTTGTTTAATTATATCTTAGCAATTATTTCCTGCAATTTCCCTCTTGAACTTTATCTTTTTTCTTAAATAAGAAAAAAAAAAAGAAGAATTACAAATTGTGCTCATTGAGTATTTTTATCCTTGATTGTTTAAATATTTCATTAGTTGTGCTCATTGAGTATTTTTACACTTTTTTTAAATATTTTACACAAAAAATTAAATTAAAATAATTATGTTTCACATTGGAATAGGAAGAAAATTTTCTTAGAGACATACTCCCATTTTATGCACGGTATAAGCAATAAAAGTTCACAAAATATTGCTAAGATATAGTTAAACAACTATGTTTAAAAATTTGAAAGATAATATGAGTTATTTTTACTAGTTAAAGAGAATGTATAAATGCTTGTAAAGTTCAAAGAGCAAATTACAGGTTGAATATAAATTCAAGAGGTTCACGTCTATTAGGCCTATGAAACAAATGCATCAAACCAAAAACAGAAAAATATCCAAGCAAATTAATTCAAAATCTGAACCGTTAATTATGACGGCGGAGATAACGAAGGATCGGGTAACACTGCCTATTTCTCATTGGTCAAACTCGTAAATAAAAACTCCGACACTAACAAAATCCACCTGGGACCCACATGGGTACCTGAACCAATGGCATGTAAGATTTTCCTACGTAGGACTGACACGTGAGACCCACTTTGCACGAAGCCATTTTCTTTCTGGAACTTCCGTTCCTGTCTTGTTCGCACTCACTCACTACACCAAATGAGAGCAGATCTGTATATATACACATATTCACATCATTTCTCGTTTTATGTTTTTCTTCTCTAATTTTTTCCAGTTTTAATTATTGAATTAGAGAGGAAATTGGAGGAAGATGTCGTTCTCTGAAGATAATTATCATCTTTGTATGTGGATTATGTTTATCTGTGCTTAATTTGTAGATTAATTTTGACTTTTTTTTATTTGCAGATTTAAAATTCTGAATGTATAATCTAATTGATTGTGACTCTAACTAGATAATGTTTGTCATCTATAATTTAACTTTAACATCAGCTGCTTAATTAATTTTACTGTTTTGTCAAAAATTTTGATTTAGTTTCTACTTCAAAACAAAGTTAAAATATTCAAGACGAAAATCTTTAGATCCACCAATTTTTAATTATTTGTATAATCATGGAAAGGAAAATGGTGACTTTTTTTTTTCCTGTTTTACAGAGACGAAAATGGCTAGATCAAGTGGAAGTGGAAGTGATCGCAACAAGGGGGAAAATGAATATGATCAAGAAACTATGGATTCTGAGACCTTCGAGGCTGCTTCAAACACTGGTGGTGGTGGTGGTGACGAACTCGGATATGTCAGCAAGTGAGTTTTTGATTAATTTGTTATGAAATTAACTGCTATAATTACATACAATTCAATATAGAAGCCTTTTTAATGGTTAGACAATGTTGTAATGTTGATTTGGACATTTCATTGCCATTCTTGTTTTCTTGATCAGCGTTTTGGATGGATTAGATGAGGAAATGGACGTTAGAGGGGAATTAGGGTTACAAGAACCAACTGCACAGGTAATACGCTTTCCTTGCATAACAAAATGAATCTAACTTACTTGTAAAAAAAATCAATCTAATTTGTGTGCTTCACAGACGATTTTATAAATGTTCATGATTTTTAGTCTAAATGAACATATCCATGACATTTCTGAAAATTGATCATCATTTCCCATAAAAAATAACATAAATAGTGATAGAGGTATTCAAGGAAGGTTAGTTAGATCCATTGACTATATATATATATAGTTCAATTTGTTTCTTGATTGTGATTCTAGCTGTGATCTTACTTTTTTGTGATTGCATGTATTCTAGTTCAGGCAATTTTTGTAAAAAGTTATGGCACGAATTTTAAAAGTTCGTTATAAGATTTCCATTTGATTTTTTAGGTGTTGATAACGATAAAAGGCGTTAGCAACAACAAAAAAATTAATGATTCGTTAAAGGATCGTTGTTCCACCTTCCAAGTACTGATAATGATACAATGACATTAATAACGACAAAAGAGTTATAAATATATATACAAACAACAAAGAAAGTTACCAATTTATATACAAAAATAATTATTATAATATCGATTTCTTTTCTCCTTCAACATTCTTATTTAGGGATGCTACAACAAACTCTGATATCCATCATATAGGGTATATTCATCTTCCATGTATATAGTTTCAAAAAAGCTACTACATGATACAACTTACTTTTTAGCAACTGCTTTGACATTTGGGTACATATAATAGGTGTCATACTCTTTTGCATCTTCCAATACAACACATTTTTGCCTGGTAAAATTTACTCCAAGCAATATTTTTCCATTTTCTACTATATCAAATGGATGTAGGTTCATTAATTTAGTTCACATTTCCTAATAACTTAATAATTGTGCCTTTCATTTATTTCTTTTTGTCCTTTAACAGGTTGATGACATGCTTCAAAACAATGAATATATTCCCTCCCCTCCTTATGCTCCTCAATCTCCTCAACAATATTCACCTCAAAGTGTAGTTGATTCAGTGTCATGCTCCAATATTCCGGTCGAATTAAACCGAGCAAGTGATCTTTTAATGGCAGTATCAGTTAGGGTTGATGAAAACAAGACTAAAATCATTGAGCTTGCTAATACATCCATGGACGAGCTAAGCAGGAAGGCTTAAGAGGGAGAACCTCTGTGGCAACGACTTGGAAGAGACGATACCGAGATTCTGAATGAAGCTGAATACATTAAAGAATTTCGCGCACTTGATGCTTCCCTGCAAGAGATAATGAAAATGGTAGAGACTAGAAATTTGTGTGATTTAGATGGGATTAATAGTGAGTTCACTGGTGGAATAATTAAAAACCAAAAACCTAATTTTCAAAGAGAATCCGAACCGGATTCGCTCTTGACTGAGGCTTCAAGGGAAGTAGGGTTTGTTGGTGTGAGTCCTAACATACTTGTTGAATGGCTTATGGATTGTGTAAGTAATTATTTTATCAATTTTGGGATTACATTTTTTTTGTTTTCAACACATTTTGTGTAAGTAATTGGAATTAATTTTTTTTTGTTGAATGGCTAATGTTTTTTTCTTGTTTTGTTAAACAGAATCAATGGTCATCAATGTTCTCTAACATTGTCTCAAGTTCAACCCTAATTGGAGTCTTGTCAACAGGATCACAACCTAGAATTAGCAGTGATACAGTACAAGTGGTGATTAAAATTTTACCATTTATTATGCATTTTCATTAATTAACATGTATATTAATATAAAATAGGTTATTTTTTCCACAATTAATGATTCTTTGAAATTCTCACCCTATAACAAGTAAAACTCGTTCAGAGCAGTATATATACTTACCACTAAATTAATAGTTTGTTGATTGAAATAAATTTTAATGTGAACTAATTCCATTACTTTTCTATAGCAAGCAAATTTTTACTATGAAATATACGGGCATGATCATGAATTTGAATCATCGTTGGTAAAATGTTGTTTTAATTTTATGCATGCATTTTCAGATGAGGGCAGAATTTCATATGCCAACACCACTTGTTACTGTACGAGAATGTCAATTCGTAAGGTATTGCAAGCAGATATCTTCTATAACATGGGGAGTAGTTGATGTACCTTTAGAAAATATATTCCCTTATCCAATGATAAGGTTCCGAAGAAGACCATCAGGATGTTTAATCGAAGAATTGCACGATGGAAGCTCTAAGGTAAACGTTTGAACATAACTCCAGCATTACTAGATTACAAGTATATTGATCTTATAATGCGATTTAAATGCATAAAATCTCGCAATATATGAATATATTCATGTTGTTGTCTTCAATGTGTTAACAGGTTATGTGGGTTGAGCATGTAGAAGTGGATAATCAATCTGGTCATCCACTTTTCCGATCATTGGTTCACTCCGGTTACGCTTTTTCGGCCTACCGTTGGGTTGCCACCTTAATTAGGCATTGTGAATGGGTTGCAACATTGATGTCCGATTCTGTACCATTGGTGGAGGTAAAGATTTTTATGAGTTAACATTAATAATTAATTGGTAAAGATTTTTATGATTTTGCATTAATAATTAATTGGGAAATTAATTCCGTTACACATGAATCGGCTGGTAAAGAAGTTTTGACTTGCACGCCATGTCCAAAATTTAAATCTTATAAGGAGTAATTTGGGTTTAATACCGCAGTTTGACGGGTTGTGAGGAATCTCCTCATCAAACAAAAAAAGTCTCACTATAATATTGTTGATACTTTATTTTTGCATTGTTTTATTTTGCATTGATTTTACATTGTGCAGAACTAATGCTTCGAAATGGCAAAGAAAGCTTGTTGAGGCTAGATGAGAGAATGATGAGAAACTTTTGTGTAGATAGCAGTGCTTCTGGCAACAATTCATGGATGCCATTAGCTTTAAATGGTGCTGAAGATTGTATGGGGATGAACAAGAGTATTTCTGTTATTCCAGGAAACCCTGTTACAACTGTAGTGTTCACAACCTCAATCTGGATTCCAGCTCCTCCAAAGACCCTGTTTGATTTCCTAAGACACGACAAATCAAGAAAAAAGGTAGTAATTTGATCACTCATGTCCATATATTGTTGTTTATGTTCTCATAAAACTGATTATGATCTTATGTTTCTTTTGATTAATCCTCATTTGAGTTTGTGCACTTTGTTGATTTGGTGTTTTTAAAAGCATTCTCACGCACAGATTTGCACTTCACAAATCGAAACAACATTGTATACACCTTTTTTTCTTATCTTTCTAACTTTTTTCTTAACTTAAATCAAACATTCGTCAATTGCTAGATACAATCTTCAATTAAACAGAAATGATACTCTAATTAGAGCAAACTGATTCACAGGTCGCAAATTCGAAATAACACACGAAAGACATATCGTCAATGATGGTATATAGTAACTAATTGTTTATGTTATTTTGATGCAGTGGGATATTCTAGCTTGTAGACATGAAGCTCGAAATATCAAACATAGTCAAGGGAGAAAATCCAGACAACCGAGTCTCTATAATGCAAGTGATCGATGTAAGTAGTAATTTAATTAATTTATTACCTCAATCTTACATAAATCTTACATAAATTTCATCTTTAATTAATTTGTAAAATCTATTATAACTAAAAATCTTGTTAATCTTTGCAGACTTCAGCAATGAAAGTAGTGATTACACACTTGCAAGAGAGTTACAGTGAGCCGACTGGATCATACGTCGTTTATGCTCCAATAGGCATTCCTGCTATGGCTGCATTACTAAGTGGTGGAAATCCTGACATTGTTAATATATTGCCGTCAGGATTTGTGATACATCCTGACCGAGCGGTCAAGAAAGGAAATGAGAGCAATATTGGAAGTGTTGTGACAATTATGTTCCATATTATTGATGATTTATCTGGGGATAGCAATTTTCCTTCTGATTCTGTTAGCGCCATGTACAGAATCCTCACTGATACTGCTTTCAATATCAAGGCAGCTGTTATGTCCCTTGCTATGTAAGTTTCCTAATTACCCTTTTTCTGTTCCTCTTTTGGTTATTCTGTTTTGCCAAAAAATTCACGAAATAATTGGTGACTTGAGTTGCGATAATTTTTATTTTCTTTATTTGAGTGAAAATACCGAAATACAAATATTTTTATTTTCGCTTAAATAAGCAAATAGAATTACCGTAACTCGAGCTATCAAATAAGCAATGGCTTAACACATCAGATAATTCATAAACTATTAATGATTTTAAGTCTGTCAATTCAGTGTCGGTCACTAATAATCCACGAACAATTATTTTTGGTCCCCGACTCTTGTCAAAAAAGTGGAAAGTGTGATCGTATTAATTATTGAGAAACTTAAAGCCAAAATTGTTAATAGTTCGAAGACTTAAGTTTGAAATCATCAATGATTCAAGAACTTAAATTTAAATTTTCTTATTTCAAGCTATCAAATAAGCAAAGTCTTCATTGATTTGCCACTTAAGATTAGTTCAAGTGTTTAAATATGCAAATTATCGAATCTAAAGATCAGGGTTCGATTTCTTGTAACCAAAAAATAAAGTCCCTATGTATTTATGACACACATATATAATAGGTTGACTCTTTACATTGCAGTGACAGAGGGAATTTACGGGGGGAAATTTGGAAGTGGAGAAAGTAGAAAAGGGAAGGATTTGTAGCAAAATTAACAATGAAGATGTAGCATGCATCAATGGAGGGCTGTAAGTGGAAGCTGTAAGCCATTTGGTAGACAAATTAAAACAATATGGGTGTGATTAATTAACCCTTTTCATTTTTCAATGTCTGTTGTTTCGATAAGTGTTGTTTGTGTATATCTGTAAAATTCAATATTGTCGTTTGCTGTTGTAGCTTCGGTCGTTTTGGTAGTCGGACCTTGAGGTGCAAAGCTTTGCTTAGAATTTTCACAGCCTCGGGTTTTGGCCTGCATTCGGTTTTTCATTGATTAATCCATGAACCATTAACAATATGTGTGGTTTGACTTAAAAATAAATTTTCTTTGTGTCAGTTTAATACAATTTTGATCCTAATTAAAAGTGTATTAATATAATGACAATTTGGTAAACTAATTTAAATAAGATAATTTGTGTAAACTTGAGCAATTTGTCTAAACTTGAGCCACTAAACATTACTTTAATCTTCTTTATCTTCATTTATACATGCAAAACAAGGTTGATACGAGGGATTTTTACACTACTCTAACCCGACGTTACTCCCTCAAGTGTAATTTCCACGTGATATAATATGTGTTATAGGCCTTCAAGGCCAGACAAGACAAATTCTAATTTCTGAAGACCTTGATTCATGTTGAGCGGCCAAATATGGCACGTAACTACAACAGGGTAGTCATTTACCCACAACTCATATTTTCTGTAAGTGATTTTATACCTTGTAGGTAGAAAAAGTTGATTCTACAAAATTTTATGAAATTCATTTGTAATTCTAAATTTTTATATTTGGAAGACAAAAAAATATGGAATTCAATTCTGTAGAATTGAACATAACTAAATTAATTCATATCAAAATAAGTGGGATTTACAAATAAATTTCACAAAAAATTTTACATATCAATAATACCCCTTCTCTTTATAACTTATACCAAAATTATCCAAATGAATGCAACCCAAGTTCACTTGCCTTTTCTCCGGCGCCGGCAGTAGCAGAGAGGTACCAACGAACCTGTCTGTGCGTTTCGTACTATGTTTTTAATTAATAATAGGGAACTTGAATTATCTTTTTCATTTATTTGGTTCTGGAGCTCATTATTTAGTAAAAAGGGTGTTAATTCAGAAAGAGAGGGATATATGATGTTGGTTTGAATAAAAACTAGATTGAGATTATAGGTTAAGCTCAATTGAAGCACTTCATTGGTTTGAATTGAAGTGGGAATCGTTGGAGTGAAGAGCTTAATAATTTTCATTTCTCACAATCATTTTGAGCTTAATATTTTTGAGCTAGCAAAAGTTATATTTACAAGTTTCACATTCTTTTTTATTGTTTCTCATAATCATGATTTTTTTTTACTTTATCATATTTTTGATAATTATTTAATATGTCAAATAAATTTATCAATAGAATATAATTATAAATAAACAAAATGACATTCTACATATATAAAATTATTGTAATGAAGGGTATATTAGAAAATAGATTAAAATTAATTTTAAATTCTTGATTTGTTTCAAATATAATTATGAAAAATTCAATTAAATTATATATTTTAAGTAATAGCATACTAAATAAGATAATTTATTTGTAAATGAATTCCATATGAAATTCATTTGCAAATGAATTCTAAATTTTGAATTCATTTGTTCGCAACGACGCAATGATATAAGCAATTATAATTGACATAATTTCTTGCATTAATGGTCGCAATCAATCAAATGAGGAAAGAATGATTACATCAATTAAGGAAAAAAAGAACCTCAATAACTTGCAACAAGAATGAAAAACTACAATTACTTGCAAAATTAACATGATTTTCACACAAAAGCACTCAAACCACACGCATAAAACACCTGCAAACAAATTAATTTGCGGTTTCAGTCTTCAGAACTTCGCCTGAAGATCATTGACGATTTTCGGGTCCATCTGGAAAGCCTTGGCAAGAATGTCACCAGAAATAGCGGGTGTAGAACCAAACACCGCATTGGCAACAGTGACGACACCGGGATTTTGGCTACTAAGAGCTGCAATTGCAACAGCATTGCCATGTGCAACATTTCTCTGGTAATGGACAAGATTAAGAGGGAACACAAACACATCACCCTTTTGTAGAACCTTGGCGATAAGTTTGTTGTCAGGATTAGAAGTAACAAATCCGACTTCAAGAGTGCCTTCAAGCACTGTCAGGATTTCGGAGGCACGAGGGTGAGTGTGTGGAGGGTTGATTCCCAATGGAGCATAGTCGATGCGAGCCAGAGAGATTCCGAGTGTGTTGAGCCCTGGGATTTGGGCTACATTCACAGGGGTTACCTTGGAGCCAACTGGGTTTGATGTGTTGCCTGGTATTTGCAGTCCATTGAAGGAAAAATCTTTAGCCTCTACCATTTTTGGATCCTTGCAAGCAAGACCGTTCACAATCACTGCCACGAAATAAAGGGAATGCAATGTCAGGAATTTGGTAAACTGTCAGAGAAAGTTTCGCAATTTGACTTTAAAAATAAGCAAAGTTCTTAAAGTAATTACCTCCATTCTTGGCATCGGTCACGCAAAAATCCTGAAGGGGACTTGGATTGGATGCAAGACCAAATGAGAAAGACAGAGCTACATATCCTAAGAAAAGAAACCAAGTAGCCATTTGAATCTCTTTTTTTTTTTCTGCTGAATGGATCTTATCAAACCTCTCAATAACACACTTGTCTATTTTAAGTTTGTTAATTTTGTGTTGCTGTATAGACAACATGGTACCAGTATATATAGTGACATGTAATTAAGGCCTAATTACAGTAATTAATTAATAATTACAATGCCGTCCGAATCAGGATGAACTAGTCTTTGAAAGTCTTGTTTGTCTTTTGTTGTTCAAAACCTCGTTAAGACAGACAACTTAATTAATGGGTTAAACTATACTGAAGACTTTATGATTATAAAATGCCGGCTTTGTAGTTTGTGAAGAAATCTCACTAAGATAGATAATTAATGGATTTTATATTCATGAATACTTCTCTTTTTTTTTTCTCTCTTTTGGTTAACTAAATATGACCGAATTTACACATTTTCTTATTGAAAAAAAAACCTTCTATTTTTATTGAGTCCTTTTTAGATTTCAAAACAGTGAATTTCTTCAAGTTTTAGTATTTAGTTCCCATGAGGACTAAATAAAATATTCGTAAACAAATAAAAAATACAATGAAAGAATCCGATAAAGTTTAGAGATTTTAAGAATAGATAAAAACATGGAAGTTCTAGTCAAAGCAAAACGTAAAAAAAGAAGGTTCAAAGGTCAAGTATACTCGGATTAAATTGGAGACCACATAAAATGGGAACGACAAGATATGAATCTGAACGACAGACGTTTAGGCAACGGCACGGAAGTCCGATATCGTTCAAACGATCTCAAAATTGCAACGGCGCCAAACTGATTTCACAAGAACCAGGAACCATTATAGTAACAATAGTTCACCCTTTGGAAAATTATTGGCTAGAATTGATGTATGTTCTTACCCTTGCACCAAACTAATTGACAATTGACATATGAGCAATGTACAAAGTATGCACAAAGTTTGGCACTAGCGTCAAATATTTTACGACGGTGCAAAACACTGCACAGACCTACATGTCAACTGTCAATTGACTTGGTGCATGGGTTTTCATGCACCAAATCCCAACAAGAAATAATGTCTCATCTTCTGTTGAATGGCTTTTGTGAATTGAAGACTAGTTCTAACAGAAAGCCCTCTAACTTCATCTTCATCGACAGGTTCTTTATTTAACCCTAGTTTATTATCTCTTTTATGGGCATATCGTTGTTTACATGTACTTTTTTTAAGCTTTGTAGTTCAGTTCAATGCATGTCTTAGATTTTAGTTTGGAAAAAAAATAATGGTGAAGACATGGGAACTTTTATTTTGATTTCTATTAACAAGTGGAAAAATTTCTTCCTTTTTTTTGACATCAGGTTTTTGATTCACAAGATTCAAACTTTTTCTCCCCTTCTTCAATATTTGGGAATAATATATAGGACAAATGAAAGTTCAAATTTCAACTTCTTTTTTTTGAGTTTTTGCATATTGTTGTTCATATATGTTCATGTTGCTTTGAGCAATTGAATGTAGTCTGGACATGGATTTTATTGAAGACAAGTGGGAAATTATTATTCGGATTCACATAAAAGAAAATGCTGGTGTCGTTTCTTTGTTGTATTGGATTTCTGCTTTTCGTTCAACAGGGTATTGTTGGTTTAGCTCAATTGATATACGAGTTTTATGTTTAATTGACAAATGATCTTCTTTTATGGCTTTACTTGTGTAGTTTTGTTTGTTTCTTTGATATGTGGGTTATTTTTTTTTTGCCGTAGAATCAATGGATATGATCTTGCTAGACTGCAAAAGATTGGCTTCATCTGGAGGAGTTATCAGTCCAATTAATGAGGACATGATCAACAAGTTGAGTGATGAAGTTCTTTGCCACATATTCTCATTTCTTACCACGAAGCAGGCGGTTGCCACCAACATTTTATCTAAATGATGGGAATACATTTGGACTTCAACTCCTGATATTGATTTTACAGATCAAGTTCGGTTTGATTTTAAAAAACAAAATGATTACATAAATAAGTTCAAGAACTTCAAGGATTACGTGGATCGTGTACTTTTTTGTCATGGCTGCTCAATTATCCGAAAATGCAATCTCTCTTGTTGTAACAATTACACTTCCCCTAATATCTATGGATGGGTTTGTGCTGTGATAGCCTGTAGTGTCCAGGAACTAACAATTGAATCAAGTTTCATTAGTGTTAATGAGTTGCCTTAGAGACTTTTCACTTGCTTAACATTAGTAAAGTTGGAAATTAAGGGCATGCTTGTCCTAGACATACCGACTCATATTTTTTTCCCTTGCCTCAAGATCCTTTCTCTTATGGATGTTGTGTATGGCGATGATGCCTCAGCACGAAGACCCTTTTCTAGTTGCCATGTACTTGAAGATTTAACCATAAGCAGACAATACTGGGATGGTTTGGAATTTATGTGTATTTTTGTGGCTTCCCTGAAAAGACTGTCAATATCTTCTAGTGGTTATAGCCTTGGAAGTGATAATTTCAAGACAAAGATTGATTGTCCAGGTATGGAGTACTTCGAGCTTCATGGTAACTGCTGGAATGAATTTACTGTCAACTTTTATCTTCTCTGGTCGAAGCACATATTCACGGTAGATGTGCGTTTAATCTTTGGAAAGGGATTTCCCAAATTAAGTTCCTAAGGTTGTCTAATGAAGTCATGTCAGTATGTTTTTGATGACATTCATTGTATTTAGTATGAAATGAATATAGATTTCATTTCATTTGTAAATGAAATGAAATGAAATTCATAAGGAATTCGATTTGCAAATAAATTGAACTGTTTGGTATAGTATATACTAGAATTCAATTCTATTATTATTTACAAATGAATTCCTTGTTTGGTGTAAGTTTGAAATTATTTGTACATTGTAACTAAAATA
The DNA here is from genome assembly GCA_948243855.1 of Flueggea neowawraea. NCBI lineage: Eukaryota > Viridiplantae > Streptophyta > Magnoliopsida > Malpighiales > Phyllanthaceae > Flueggea > Flueggea neowawraea. The sequence goes on along the minus strand of CAODLS011776213.1, from coordinate 3,347 downwards.
TCCTTACATTTATAATACTAATCAAAATTATGACAATAATATTATAACAACAATTGTTTGTTGATTATTTAAATAATTATTTAATATAGATTAAATATTTAATTATTTAATATAGAGTAAGGGAGAGGGAGGGGGAGAGAGAGGGAGAACACATCTGGGTGTTGTGGAGATGATAGAGTAATTTTGTCAATAAGAATAGATGACATGGATGAAATTGTCCAAAAGACAAACGACATAGAATTTATTTGTAAATAACATGTATTTAGATTGGATTTGCAAATGAAAAATTTGTCCTTACTTCCAATTCTTTCATTTGCAATTTCTGGATTTGAATTTAAAAAAAAAATCCCAGAATTTGGATTGACAAATGAATTCCATGAAATTTTAAGGAACACATTTATACCAAACACTATGTTAATTGACTTGATTCTCTTGTAATTATCTTTATTTACCGAGTTTGACTTCTTTTTCCATTTATAATATTATGATATGTATTATGTTATGTAGTCTCTGTTAATCAATGATAACAAGTATTCCCTGCCAATATTTCATAAGTTTGTCCAAATGGAGCTACATGTTGGTGAGTTTGTTCATTGGGACTTCCTACCAAGCTTACTCGAGAGCTCACAGAAGTTCTTATCTTTCCAAATGCAAGTTAGAATGTCATTTATCTATATATTTTGTGTAACATTAATTGAAAAATCACTGAGAGTTTTATGATATAAAACTTTTAAGGGAGAATAAACAAAAAAAAAATAAGAAGAGAATCTGTTGGACATAAAAAAGTTTTGTGATATACTTGAAGCAACTTTTCAAAAAATTCCTTGAAACTGAATTAAATCCACCATCAATGTTTCAATTTGATTTTTTACAGGCTGGTTTTAGTTTATTTTCAAAAGCATGCCTCAAACTAGCCCATGAAAAAATTGGACTGAAACCTGTCTAAAATTGGACCGAAACCAATCTAATTCTATCGTGCAAAAGAATGTCCTCTCCTTCATCTCAAGTACAGGTCTAGCACATATTTGGTATGCGCTACTTTACTTCTAGGAGCAACGATATACTAAGTAGCAACAATATTTGATTTGCACTACTTTACTTCTTGTAATTATCTTTAGAGAAAATAATTTCTGAGTTCCTCAGGTATACCCTAATTAATAAGTCGATCCTCGTGTTTCTAATATGTTGCATACACTTCCTTAAAGTGAAAAACCGGATTGCACTTAAGTCCTTCTATTAGTAGTTTGTTATTGATCTGTTAGTAAATTATTGATGTGTCGCCTGATTCACTTTAAATGAAATTTTAAAGACAAAAATGCCCCTGAATTTATTTTATCACATATGAGTTGTGTTCTTGGTGTTCTTCACCAAAAAACAAAAAACAAATTGCAGCCACTAAGATTCAATGTTTGCACTCTCATATCTTCTTCTAGGGTTGTTCAAATTTGATTCCATTTCTTTAGTTGGAAAGTTCACATTTCCTATTTTCAATTCATACATTATTTGAATGTTTAAATGTATGAAAACATAACAAAAATTCATCTAAAAGTTCAGAAATCATCAACTAGCAATATAGAGAGAAATTTTCAAAATTTGAATCATGTCAACATGAGAACTTTGGACATTCGTGAGAACAAATCATATCTGGCCTCTTTCAAACTCAGTCATAAATCAGAACAATTGCGTCTATTTACACTTGATAGAATGTTGTCAAGAATTACAAAAATTACAAACAAAGAACAACTCAGTGGACAGATTTGAAACCTCTGAATAGTGAAAACAAAAATTGTTTCAACACCACAAATTAATGCATAGATGCAATTGAACCGGGAGAAAACTCATCATTTCAAGCAGTCAATCAAAGAAAACAAATCAAACGAATCCCGAAATTAACCCATCATCCTATCTCGTCTTGAACCTATTTGATGGAAAATCAAAAATTCATTCTCTTATCTCGAAACCATCATATTGGAATCTAGCAACCTAGTCTCAATTTTCAAACAAGAAATTGAACCTAATACTTGTCTCCATCAGTTGGAATCAAACTCCTAAATCGAAAACGTAAGTAAAGAACATTTGTTCTTCTGATCAATCTCGTCTGCTCGAAATCGTTCTTCTCTCTCATGTTTCTGAACCCACGCGACGTGATCACGATAAAAGCAACTGGTCATGTGTGATTAAGAGTGTGGTCTTTTAAGCTTTTTGAACTTAACCACCTATTTCAACCATTTCTCTCCGGTGCCGAACCACCGCAACCGCACCACCAACCTCCTCCTCACCCAACAAACCCAAACTCCAGTGCAAAACCCAACAGCAAAACAAATCAACCACAAACAATCCCAGAATCGATTATCAAATCTCATCAAACAAATTGCAAGTCCAGCAACAATTCAAGCTCACCAATTCAACCTAAATTGACAAAAATCACACAAACAATTCATTTGAATAATATATTGAAAAAAAAAACTAGTTTAGTTATGAAAAAATAAAATAAGAAAGTAATAAAAAATAAAACCTTCAAACTTCAAACAAAGGAGAAGAGCTGAGACAAGAGAGACTGAGAGTGAAATGGAGCCAATGTGAGACGATAGAGACTGAGAGTGAAGGAGGAAGGGTTAGAGTCTTTAAGAGTGGGCAAGTTCGAGTCTTTGAAATTGGGGCGACGTAAGACAAGGCAAATTAAGAGACTAAGACTAGAGAGAATGAGAGTGAACTGAGAAGGATGAGACAACCAAAAATGAGAGTTGATCTGGTCCTCTCTAATATCTAGTTCAGATCTGGAGAGGGGAGGAAGGGGTGGTAGGGGAAACAACGACTGATTTGAGGAGGATGTCGCCATCCTCTAAAAACTGGTAGAAGGCGGAGAAGAGGAAGCAAGTGAGGAAGGAGACGAGGTAGGAAGACCAAGAATCAATTTTCCATGAATCGAAGAGGAGGGTTACTTTGATGTTTTCTGGGTTTTCTTGATCAATCTTTGTGGATTTATTGATAGGTGAATTTGACTGTGAAGAGAGAGAAGCATTGAGGTTGTGTTTGGCTGTAAGAGAGAGAAAGCGATTGTGTGGTCCTTATTTTTAAGTGAGGGTGGTTTCATAAAGTTCTATTTCTATTAACTCTGTCAGTCATTAACAACTTTGAAGGATGTGTATGCTAAGTCCAAAAAACACGAGGACCTACCTACTAATTAAGGTATACCTCAGGGACTCAGAAATTATTTTCCATTATCTTTATATGCTGAGTTTGTTTAACTTCTTTTCCATTTATAATGTTATGATATGTATTATGTTATGTAGTCTTTGTGAATCGACGATAACAAGTATTCCCTGCCAACATTTCATAAGCTTGTC
>CAODLS011776194.1:0-18855 GCA_948243855.1 Flueggea neowawraea | reverse complement strand
GTCTATGGGAGCCCGTCCTATCCCGCACAAGCCTCCATAATGCAAAACTTCTACCCAAATATCATATTTAAAGAAATATGGAAAACAAATTAAGGTTTAATCTTTATTTATTAAAAGAAAACATATATAATATTATTTGCGAAACTAATTTCAAATTAAAACATTTGCAATGTCAAAAACATTAACAAAAACAAAAACACCTCGCATAGGAACTCGGTGTAGAGCACCTAACAATTCATACAAACGGGGGCCGATCAAAAGGGCACTGACCACAACGTCAGAATTCCTCACTGAGCATCAAATGCCAAAGATTTTAGTCCTCAAGAATCACCTGCACGATGATACTAAACAGGGAGTCAAACCCAGTGAGTGAGGGACAACACTACAGATTGCCTCATACATATCTCACAAAGACTGGTTTGAAAACCATTTAAAACTATCACATGCAGTATACATCAAGCATACATATATACACATTATATACATAATATGATTTTCAGGAAAGCGTCTCTAAAATGTTTGCACCAAAAGCAAACACATACACATTGGTAAAATACTATCCATAGTATTTCATTTTCCTGAAAGCATCATATACTTATCATGGGACCATAGAAATCATGGTGTGGCCTATGCCACTCTCCCACCATATTATGATCAGGGTCATGCCACTGATCCATAATCCAATCATGTACTGGGCCAGGGTAACATGGTTACCATCTACCTCGATAGCTAGGTCTCAACATACGATGGTATACCAAAGGATACGCACCCCATAGCGAAGGTGTCTCACAACCAGAAACATAATCAAAACCATGCATATCTCATCATCAAATCTTGTGGAAAACATATACATATATATATATATATATATATATATATATATATACACTATCATTCTTCAAAACAAATTCGTGAATATTATTCACATAAACATTTTCATATAATTAACCAATCCTTAGATTAGTCCGATTTCAAACATGTGTTATACACATAAAAAACAACATAAATTTCAAAGACACAGCCTTTGTGTCTGAAGCTATTATCCAATCACCTGGATGTCCAAGCTTCCAAACTCCGTAACACTGACCGCCGGTCGATGGCTGGTCACCTCAAAAACTGAGCTGAGCTGAAACAAATATTTATAAACATGTTAAAATCGATGACTGTGGCAATACAAAATATGCATGAAATGCAAATGCAGACTCAAATGCCAACGGCGTTAGAAATCCTATTTTGATCGAAGATTTAGCACTCCCGACCTAAGAATCGAAGTCCATGTAAAATCACGATTTGGTCCCTGAACTAATGTAAAATTACATTTTAGTCTTTGGACCTTATAAAATTACAAGTTAGTCCCTCGAGACTTGACATATTACTAAATAGTCTTCAAAGCAGTCAAAATCTCCAAATTAATCATCAAACTCTTCGAATTCACCAAAAAAATGTCACAATTTGGTCCATCTGAACTACTACTTACTCGAGTTAACCAAATATAACTCGTGTAAATCATAGCCTATTTTACTCGAGTTACCCAAAACTTAACTTGAGTAAATTTGTGCCTATCTTACTCGAGTAAGTCACTTACCTAGATTGTCCAGTCCGACCAAACACTCAAAGCAACCGATAAAAATCTCTCCCAATCACATATATTAACTCTAATCATCCTCTTGAATATGAATCTATACCCAATCTATCACAACAACACAAAACCTCACCAAATCATCATAAACTCGAATTAAACCTAAAACCTAATAGACATGATCATACAGAAAACATGAGGAAAGAAAGGATTAGAAACTCAATCTTACCTCAAGAAACCCAAAGGAAGTGTTGAGGAACTTCTTGAGAGAGATTGGAAGCGTCTGAGAGGAGTGGTTTAGAAGAAATAACATATTTCGATCAGTTTGGGTCTTTAAAGATGAAGAACACCGACACAATGATAACTCGAGTTAAATAATGATTAACTTGAGTTATATGGACCTCATCTAACTCGAGTTACAATTCTGAATAACTCAAGTTGTATAGGGGTCACACAACTCGAGTTACAACTTACACTAACTTGAGTTATCCACTCTCTAGACTTGCTATTCTCAAGGTTCTACAACACCAACCCTACATGTCAATCATCTTAATCAACTATCAATATAAAATCAAAACTCAAAATGAGGATGAGCATCTACGATCATCGATCAAAACTTCAATCGCTATAGAGAATATAGCTGAAATGGGCGAGATATTACAAAATCTAATTCACCACCTCTTAGATTGTCATTCTTGGGACCAACAATTTAGAGAACAATAATAAATCATATGCGAAGAAAAGGTAAGACAAGGGGGGTATTCTTGGTTAGGATCAGAGGCTGCCAATTTCCATCTTGAACTTGTTTTTTTTTTTATAGTATGAGCAAATCTCTCCATAGCACAAAAAGGTATGGTGATATGGGATCCCTGCCTTACACCTCTAGAAGGCCAAAATTTCTATGCGGGCTGGCCAAAATTTTATAATAACTTATATGTGTAAAAAAACAAAGGTGTTGGCGAATGGTTAATGATGTATTTTGTTTGGTAATAGGAAGGTTATGCTAAGTTAAAACCAAGAATCTTAAAAGTATATCCTATTAACAATAAGCTCTAACTTCCTATTGTATATTTATTTAAAAATTTAATGAATCTTTCTATTGACGTATATATGATACACGTATTGTATGTGTACAAATATGATCAATTAATTTAATTTAGTGTTTAAAGTATTTATCTGAGTGGCTTTTATGATTTTCCCTATGTTTCGATTTGTAAGAGGAAAATGGAGAAAAAGACTCAAAACAAGGAATAAAGGATGAAAATGACATTTTTAGCTGTACAGGGATCAACGTAAAATTTTGCTAAATGCACAAGTCCAGGGTCAGACAGGGACCGGACCTGAGGCCAGACAATCTCTGGAATGTTTTCTTATTTTTTGACACGATTCACATGTCCAGGGCTGGACCTAAATCAAACCGGGCAGAATTTTGTGCAATTTCTTTATTTTGCATCTGATTTTAATGATAAAAGGGGGGGGGGTTGATGAAAGGGACATATAAATAGAACTGATATTACAGAATTCACCGATCAATATAACAAATTCAAAAAAAGGACATTTTGACTCTAAAAAGAATTCTCCAAGAAATATTTCTAACATGGATATTAATAAATATAAAAGAACAAATCTTGTGCGGCATGTAGCCTTCTACCGGCGACATGACCCTCTTCTTTTTCAAAGTTTTCGCTTTAGTTTTTTTTTTTTTACAAATACAGATCTAATAAACACAATTTTTCTTTCTTGAATTGTATCTAAATAGATAACCTCCTCCGTACTATCATCGCCACGACATCTATTATTGCCTCTCTCCATCTAAGGCATGAGTTGATGCTTCTGTTATCGACATCTTCTGCTATTTGCTGCCTCCTCATATAATCATTGTCAGTTCCTTCTTGTGCATTTGTGTTGTGTTTGGTGCTATTGGATTGGTGTTTTTAGATGTTTATTTTGAATTAGATTTTTTTTATCAAGTTTGTTTGTTGTTTTCTGTTGGATGTGTGATTCTATCTTTCCTTCTTGGAAGTTTTATGTTTCATTTTGATTTAGTTTGATTGTCCCTGCATTGTTACATTTCAAAAACTTATAAAAATGAAAGTTTATGATATTGTTCTATTGTTACAGTTATGTTTCCATTAGTCACGATTCGTGAATCAGTTTATTTTGGTTAAAAAAATTATTCTATATTAGGTCCTTATTATTGTTGCCTGTATCCTACCATTAATGATTATTGCACTTATTATGTACGTTATAAACTTATTGAAAATATTTGGATTCTTATAGTTTTATGATGATACTCTTATGTTGGTCTTATTATGTTTATAACTTTCTCTTAACGGTGCGCATAGAGGAGTTTCAGCCATTGGCTTTCTTCTTGGTATTATGGTTATAGTTAGTGTTCAATCGAGAGCTATATTGTTTTGATTGCAGTCTAATCTCCTTTGAATTTCTCTCTTTATTATGTATGATTGAGACTTTTTAAATATAATTTTGACCTACTGTAGATATTATAGCCTGGTCCAATTCTACCTAATTTTGTTTTATTGGTGTATAGAGAGGAGTTTCAGGCATTGCTTTTCTTCTCTGCGTTACAGTTGCATTTCAATCGAGGAGTGTGGTGTCTTGGTGGAGTCTAATTTCCTACAGATTGTTTCTTTTATTAGGTATATTACAAATTTATTTAAAAAATTATATAATTGGATCCTTATAGGTTTATATTCTTACGGACCTTACCTTGGTCTAATCTTTATTTAGTTTTTTCTTGGTGGTGCTTAGAGTGGAGCTTCAATTGGCATTTCAATTAGAGTTCAATCGCATAGTAAGTGTGTCTTGGTTAGAGTGTAATCTCCCAATAATTGCTCCGTTGAATAGGTATGTTATAAACTCATTAAAGACTGTTTGGATTCTTGTAGATTTATGATACTCTTACCTTGTATTATGTATGATTTTTATTAAAAATTAAATTTTTAGTCTTTTAATGATGAAGACAACTTTAGTATTTGAACTTATTTGTCCAATATATTCCCTTTAGAAACTTAAGTGGATTTATTGGGCAGACCCTAGTTAAAAGATGACTTATTTGTAAATAATAATATTTAATATGTTGTTAAGAGCATTGTCAATGCTCTCTTTAAATATATTGTATTTTTTTATTATAAATAGTCATTTTATTGAAATATAACTGCAACTCACTCTTTATAATCTAAAAATAAAATAAAAAACTATTTTCACTAATTATTTATGAAGAGTCATACACACTCTTTATATTATATGACATTAATGACAATCTAATTCTATTGGTTGAAAACATAATAAATAAATAAAAATATAAAAAAGAGATATAAAATAATTAAAAATTTGTGTTCTTATAAAAAATACGAAATAATCATTAAATTTTAAAGAGTTGCATTGGAGAACAATTTTTTTACTCTATATAATTAAATATGCCTAGAGTTTCTCCGAATAAGGCTGAAGTGGAGCCCCTATCCTCAATGAATGTTCGGGAAGTGGTGAACATGAAGAAGATAATTGAGAAAGTTGTCGAACAAAGGAACTTGGTTCCCGTGGAGGAGCAACAACAGGCTAAAGTCTCATTCACCATGGAGATCATGGGAAAACCACTTCCTCCGAAGTTCAAGATGTCTCAATTGCCAATGTTCTCGATAAAGGAAGACCCGCACGAGCACATCCAGAACTACGAAGTCATCATGATACTTCACAAATAGGAGGACTGGTAGCATCCGTCTACACCTACATACTTAACTATCAAGGCAAGTGCACCTATCGACTATAGTATGTGGACATGAGTACTGAGTGTCGTATCCCACATAGACTACAAGTACTAGTTATTCGCTCTCACTTTGTTATCTAAATTACAAATTACTGATTCGAACAATAAGAATAAAGGAACTCAACTTGAGAACAAACACAACACAACAAACAGGATAAAGGCCATCAATGGGAAACGACACCTAAATACTGAATCTCCCTAGACCAAACTAAGTGACGATGGCTCGTTATTCAAACAGTTATTCGGGTAATTGGATCGTGGAAATTTTTACAATATGTTAACCTCTCTCTCGAGTTAAAAAAGGTCTAACGACTAGGTTGATTAATCAGAATCTCTTCCTAATTAAAACACCTAACGTTTTTTTATTGTTCTTTGAATTTCACTATTAGGTTTAATCCTAATTCAGAGGATTTATGTCGACTTATTTCTAGATTTGCATGCAACTCCTCTCAATTATGAACGATCTATCACACAGAGAATCTCTCGATCACTCATGTACGAATCAATATTAGAATCGAAAGGCTAGCAACATTCAATTCAATAATTCAACAATATAAATCATAATTGAGTCACAATACCAAATAAAATGAATGAATAACAAAACTCAATAATCACATAGTCAATCTAGTGTTCATAGTATCTAGGCACACACAGAATTTAGTTCATAGCTATTGAGAGAATAACAACAAGAAACAAAGAAAACATAGAAAGAGAAGAAGAACCCATAATGAATCCTTCAATTCTTCGCGTGAATCCTTTGTTCTTGATGCAAGATGTTTTCTCCTATGTTCCCAGTGCTCTCTGACCCCAAAATAGATGTATTTTGCGTCCCCAAGTTGGCTCCCCCAATGAATGATCTGAAACCCCCTTTTATATCACAGATTAATGATTCTGGGCAAGACATGACCCAAAACACGGCCGTGTTTTGGACCGTGTTTTAACAAATTGGCCGAAAAATGCGGTTTTTTGGAAGACACGACCACGAGACTTCTGTCCGTGTTTTGGCACTCTTGTCCGTGTTTTAAACCTTCAAGTCGTGTCTTATTTATTCCTCATTGTTTTGCATTCTAGTTAAAGGCAAGAACACAATCATGACCTATTTTTGATGTTGTCCGCCTGTGGCTTGCAAGAAATGGTCTGAAACTCGTCATTCGTGCTCCGTTTGGGTTCGTTCTTGCTCCCTTCCATCAAAGCATCATCAATCAACCTACAAAACACAATTCAAAGAATAAAAGTACCAAAACATATGATAAATTTTCAATTTATACTTAAAACACTCTATAATCAAACACCATAACATGTATAAATAAGCGTTTATCAAACTACCCCACACTTAAGTTTTTGCTTGTCCTCAAGAAAACATAGAAGTAAGATAAAGGGAACAAAACATTTTAACCAAGCTCTTAATGCAATGGCATGGGGCTTCACATTATGTGTTAACAGAAACAAATTGGATATTGGAGAATTTAAACTATGCATAGGGTACTAGTTGACTCGAATTGACTCCCCAAACCACGCACAAGTCAAGCTCCATAGCCAAATTAACAGATTTGATTCGACCACCCGTCTAACTCATTAATGCAGTTAACATATGCGACATTCAACACTTTGGGAAACAATTAAACTGAACTTTCCTTATTTATATAGATTCAACCGTCTCAGTGACTTGTATTGCTAAACACAGTCGGTAAATATCGAGTTCGACTTTGTACTTCTTTTACACCTATTTTAGTTTCCACTACAAAGGATAGTCTGTTTGACACAAAAACTGCTTATTGGTGATGAGTGTTCCTGGTTACTAAGACAACCCCTCGTGGCAATGCTTTGCATGCTCATGTCCAAAGATAACAGAGTAGTTGTCGAACCCCATTTACTTATCCCATTTTAGGTTCAAGCGAGTTAATAGCAACCCTTTTTTGTTCATTCATTCATTCAATAATTATGCCCAAATTCATTTAAAGTTAACCATTTCATTATAAAACGAGCCATAAAGGTAGAAAAGCCAAAACGGGAAATTTGATTACAAACTACAAACTAGTATGGATTCAAGATATACAATTCTAACCTCCTAATAACAGATGCATACTAAAGATTCTAAACTATTCAACCTATCTACATTATCACATAACATACATCCCACAACCATAATATTAAGAACTTGATTAAAACTTTTTTAAACCCCATACCCCACACTTAAACGGTGCATTGTCCCCAATGCACAAAATGAAACAAGCATTAACAATAAGAACAGTGAGGTAAAGAATGAAAATAATAAGTTTTGGGACTTCCCTAAAAATAGATTGATCTTGATGATTGCTCACGTGAATTCCACCCAAAAATTGTTAGAGTCTTACAAACGAACACAACCAAAACATAAGTGACAGAAAAAAAATGAAATAAAACAAAACACAAAAAAGAGAAGAAATCATGTACCTTTGAATTTAGAGTTCAATTGCATAACAAAACATGAATTCAAAGTGTTTAAGTGTTATAAAATGAAGAGGAATCGTGGTGAAAGTAATTGAGGGCATTGATATGAAGATAGAAGGCAGATATGATCAAATTGGGTGCAAAAAGAGCCGAACACGGCCAAAATACTCAAAACACAGTCTAGACCCCTCAAGACATGGCCAAGGCACTCCAGGTCGTGTTTCAAAGGTTTTGTACCGTTTTTAGTGGACACGACCGTGTAACCTACTGTTTCACTCGAAAACGTACCTCTTTTGATCTTCTAACTTCCCAAATTCCTTACCTCGAGTTTGGATGGTCCAGAGGGTCTCCAATGGCCCCGAAGACTCGTCTTTAGCACCTACAAAAACCTTAATTCACAAAATATTTACATTTTTCTCAATCATAACCCAAAAACACCATTAAACATCAATCGAACCTAGAAAGTTAGGCACATCAAAAACATATAAACTAAAACAAAAGTTCAAAATACCAAATAACAAATTAAATAAAATGTTCAATCTTGGGTTGCGTCTTAAGAAGCGCTTCTTTAACGTCATGAGCCAGACGTTGGTGGGTGTGACCTATCAAGGGGGCTTGTATGTAGCATTGTGCGATATAGGCACACCAAATCCACACTTTGGCATATTACACTGATTCACCACCGTGTTTTTAACATGCCATATGAAATGACACGTTGCCTTAGGGTCGGTTTTTGGCTGTAATGTCTCAAGTGTCTCATTCTTGGCTTTTCGCCCCCGAGTCTTGCATCTCTTCTTCTTGACTCTAGGCATCGTTTCTTGAATCTTAAGTGCATCAATTGATTCTTCCTCAATGGGTACCTACACCACATCAGATAAAACAACCTTTTATCCACAATGTGAGTCAGAATGGCGTTTAATGTTGGAGTCCTTAATTTCAACACTATCAATCCCGACTCTAGCAACTGATCATGCACATCAACAATGGACCTAGAGGTTGCTAAAAATGGTCTTCCTAGGATAACTGGTGTTTCTAGATTGCACTTTATGTCAAGAATCATAAAATCAATAGGAAACGTCAAATCACATATCCTAACCAAAACATTGTCTATAATGCCTCTAGGATGCACAACAGATCTATCGGCTAGTTGCACAGGCACCCTAGTTGGTGTGGGCTCTCCTAAGTCCAACTTTGCAAACAAATCATACAATATCACATTAACACTAGTACCTAAATGAGCAAATGTATCATCAATATTTAAACTACCAATAGTAAGAGGGATAAAGAAACTCATTGGGTCTTTTAGCTTCGCTGGTAGCTCAGGTGATGTCTAAGGTAGCTCGACCTTCTCTTCCTTCTTTTCAGCCCCAACCAAATGTTGTTCTTGTTTGGGTATGGTGGGTGGCTTCTAGATATCACAAGATGCAACTTTCACATGCTCCCTCTTGAAGAGTGCTGCAGTATAAGAAATCTGAGGCTTATACTCACATAGAACCTTCTTTGGCTCTACCTTATGCTCATCCCTACACAATCATCCTTTTTGCTAACAAAGATGGCATGTACACGCTCCTTAGGATTTTTTTTCAGTGTTGCTCGGTAGGAAGTCCGGTTTCCTTTCAGAAAGCAACTGAGCTATTTGGCCAATCTGATTCTCCATGTTATGGAGAGATGCTCATTGATTTTGAATCAACATACATTGGTTAGACAAGGTTGACTCTATCTATGTAAATCGCTTTTCAGAGGCCTCTACATACTTAGTCATTAGCTCCTCGAGATTTGGCTTTGCTGGTTGTTGTGGCTGCTGATTCTGACCTCCCCACGAGAAGTTCGAGTGATTTCTCTACCCCGAATTATGAGTGTTGTTGTAGGGGTTATTCTGAGGATTGTTCCCATGACCCATATAATTCACTTGTTCCACACAATTCAGGGTCTTTTGTCCCTCAGTCATCTCACCACTCCTTACTTGAGCTGCTTGTTGTGCCACAGATAGTCCAACAATATTCTTACTCAGAGCCTCAACTTATATAGCTAGAGCCGTCACTACATCTATATTGTACACCCCAGTTGGCTTACTTGGCTTAGAACGTGCTGTGTGCCACTGATAATTGTTCATAGCCATCTCCTTTATCAAATCCTGAGCAGCCTCTGGTGTCTTATTATTGAGGGTACCTCCTGCTGCAACATCAATCATATGTCTAGTACTGTGGTTCAAATCATTGTAGAAGGTCTGAACCTACAGTCATGTCGGTAACCCATGATGTGGGCATCTCCTCAATAACTCCTTAAACCTATCCCAAGTATCATAGAGAGACTCTGACTCAAGCTGTGCACAGGAAGAGATGTCGTTTCTCAGCTTTGTAGTCTTGGCAGGTGAAAAGTATTTCAACAAAAACTTCTCTGCTATATGATCCCAAGTAGTAATCGAACCCATTGGCAGAGAATTAAGCCACTGCTTTGCTCTGGCTTTGAGTGAAAATGGAAAGAGCATCAACCTTATTGCATCATTGGTGGCCCTATTAATCTTGAAGGTGTCACATATCTCAAAAAATTTGGCCAAATGAGCATTCGGGTTCTCATCCTGTAACTCATCAAACTGCACAAACTGCTGCACCATCTGAATAACATTCAGCTTTATTTCAAAGTTATTGGCTGCAACAGTTGGTCTCACAATGCTAGACTCAGTAACCCGCAGATTCGATCTCGCATAATCTGACATGGTCATTGGCTGACCCAATGGGTTTACTAGCCCTGCCCCACCAGCAGGTTTTCCTCCTCCAGCTTGATTATTTTACTCCATTGCTACCTCTCATTCTCTGTCTATTTCCTCAGCCCATTGTCTAAGTCTGTTTTTAAGGTTTTGAATTCCGAAAAGACAGTTCAAAGCGAAATAACAATGGTAAATGCAAAGAAAACAAAATAAATCAAACAAAAGAAATTAAACAAAAACAAGAAAAATAAATGGCTTTAGGTATCCTAGTCCTAATATCCTAGTCCCTGACAGCGACATCAAAAACTTGGTAGCGTTCGTTTACACCTACAGACTCAAGGCAAGTGCACCTATCGACTATAATATGTGGACCTGAGTATCGAATGTCGTATCCCACATAGACTATGATTACTAGTTATTCGCTCTCACTTTGTTATCTAAACTACAAATTATTGATTCGAACAATATAAATCATAATTGAGTCACAATACCAAATAAACTGAATGAATAACAAAATTCAATAATCACATAGTCAATCTAGTGTTCATAGTACCCCAAAACATATGTATTCTGCGTCCCCAAGTCGGCTCCCCAATGAATGATCCGAAACCCCCTTTTATATCACATATTAGTGATTCTAGGCAAGACACATCCCAGAACACGGCCGTGATCTGGACCGTGTTTTAACAAATTGGCCGAAAAATGCGATTTTTTGGAAGACACAGTCACGAGACTTCTGTCAGTGTTTTGGCACTATTGTTCGTGTTTTAAACCTTCAAGTCATGTCTTCATTGTTCCTCATTGTTTGCATTCTAGTTAAAGGCACGAACACAATCACGACCTAGTTTTGATGTTGTCCGTCCGTGGCTTGTAAGAAATGGTCTGAAACTCGTCATTCGTGCTCTGTTTGGGTTTGTTCTTGCTCCCTTCCATCAAAGCGTCATCAATCAACCTACAAAACACAATTCAAAGCATAAAAGTACCAAAACATATGATAAACGCACAATTTATACTTAAAAAAATCTATAATCAAACACCACAACATGTATAAATAAGCGTTATCAAAGTACACACTACAGGCCAAGGTCATAAAGATTATGGGAACCGATGATGACAAAGAAAAGAAAAGGAGAAAGAGAGAGGCTAAGGAATAGCCAAGTAGGAAAAAAAGATAAGGTGAAGGACTCAAGAAGGACTTTTAGTCCGCAATTTCAAAAAGTATACTCCACTGAATGAGTCGATGTAAACTATCTTGGCAATAATAGAAAGTTCAGGGCTCATCACTTTTCCTCCAAAGATCGACAAGCTTTTAGGTAGGAATATGGATGTGTACTGCAAGTATCACGATATGAGTGGACACTCCATGGAAAAGTGTTGAGAATTGAAGAATCAAATTGAGACCTTGGTTTGATAAGCAAACTTGGATCGATTTGTTTACGTTGAAGCATTGAAAGGGGAGCCAAGCGATGAAGCAAGGCCACGAAGGAGAGATGATGATCGAAGAAGTGATCAATATAAGACCAACTAGGTATGCTGCCACTCAAAACAATGGGCTTTGGCCGTTAGTCGTAGTTCTGACAGTGGTGAAAATTGAATTTCTTAAGTTTTTTGTGGACTTTTTCTCGTGTAATTTTTTTTATTTTAGATAAATAGCATACTCATTTTCCATCTCTCATGCATAATAACTATTCTTATAAATGAAGAACATGTTAAGGCAAGTCGAGTGCTTAGACACACAAAATAAAAAAGGCCTGCAGGAAACCAAGCTCATGTAAACTAAAGTGATAGAATGTGGTGTGAGTTTGAAAATTGGCTCCTCACTATCAACACATGAAGAATCATCTTAAAACCATTGAGAAGCAACGTGAGTAGAAAAGCCTGCAAGAAATCAGGCTCTCATCATTTACGCATGCAGTAAAATAGAAGACGATGCTAAGATTGCGTGAGTAGAAAAGCTTATTAAAACTCAAGCTCTCACCAAAGGCATGCGAAAAACAACTAAACCGTGAGTAGAAAAGCTTGCGAGAAATTAGGCTCTCACGTGGCTAATATGTGTAGTGAGTAGAAAATCTTGTGGGAAAGAGAGCTCTCACCATGAAAGCACGTGATAAAAAGATAGATTGTGATGTGGTAATGGGGCATGAAGATTGTGAAAAATCTAGCGTTCATTGTAGAACACACACAATAGAAATTTGAACATCACATATAGTGAATCATCAAGCTTGCGAGAAATCAGGCGCTGACTAATGGAACTAGTGATGAAGCGTTAAAATACTAAGAGGTATTGAGCGTGCGAGAAGTCATTGTTGGCTTGATCACGTAGCTCCACGATCAAAAGGGAAGTTGACAACTTAGTAAATGCGACGAACTACTGTAACATTGAGATAATAGAATCACTTGGTCAGAGCTAGCTTATTACCAAAGTGATTGGGGAGTATATATGTATTGAGCATGAGGTAAGGTTGCATATTTAGAGTAAAGCCCCATCGAGTTCGTAAAGTAATGGAGATGATGAACTCCATGAGTTGGTGAACTCCGCGAGGTGGTGGAGATGATGAACTCTGCGAGGTAGTGGATTCTATGAGTCAGTGAACTTCGCAAGTTGATAAACTCTGCAAGGCGAGTTGGTGAACTCCGTGAGTTGGTGAACTCCACGAGGCGAGTTGGTCAACTCTACGATTGGTGGAGAGGATGAACTCCGTGAATTAGTGAGCTTTGGGAGTTGGTGAACTCCGAGAGGTGGTGAACTTTGCGAGGTGGTGAACTTCACGAGGCGATGAACTCTACAAGACATGTTGGTAAAGAGGATGAACTCCGTGAGTATGTGAGCTCTGCGAATTGGTGAACTTCGCAAGGAGGTTTGGTGGAGATGATGAACTCCACGTGTCATGAACCGTTTTCAAACAATGACCGGTGTACGAGGTACACCATCTAAGAAAGTCCGACCCATTTCGAACAAGCCTCGGAGAACATAATTTGTACCTAAAATTTGTTGCAAGTAAATTCTAAAACTATTTATTACAGATAACTAAGTAGAAATCCCAATTTTTTTAAATCATAAATTTTTCATAATAAAAAAATTCCAAATAAGAAATCTTATTTAAATGTCAAATAATAATACAGAACCAAACACCCACAAGTATCCCGGTGTGGAGCAACTAACAAAAAAGATAACCAGGACCCGAACAAAAGGGTACTTATTGCTATTCTAGAACCTCACTGAATGTTGAAAGTCGAAGAGTCACTATTAATAAAATCATTTGGAAAAAAATGTTAGAGGAAGGGGTGAGGAAACGATACTCTAGATCGCCTCTAGGACCTCACATAAACCATTTTGAAAACGTTTTTAGAAAATACCATATGCAGATATAAGTGTATATACATATGCACGCTAAGTACAGAATAATAGTTCTGAAATTTCTTTTGAAATCTTTCGCAACCAAAGAAAAATAGCAGACAGAAATACAATATATATATATATATATATCATATATTAGGAGATAAGCAAAAACTCTTAACATGCATTCACACAAATCAATATATTACTTATTCTTATTCATGCAAATTAATCATTGAGATATGAAACGAATGCATTAACAGAATCAATAATCATACACTGCAGGTATCATGCCCGAATGATTAAAAATGCAGACCTAACA
Organism: Flueggea neowawraea; assembly: GCA_948243855.1. Lineage (NCBI taxonomy): Eukaryota > Viridiplantae > Streptophyta > Magnoliopsida > Malpighiales > Phyllanthaceae > Flueggea > Flueggea neowawraea. The sequence goes on along the minus strand of CAODLS011776194.1, from coordinate 4,693 downwards.
TATATCATACAATTATGAATAAAATCCTAATTATCCAGATTATGCAAAAGTTTATGTATTTGTGTATATCTTATGATTAATCAGTTACCAAACTGAACAAATCTAATGGGAAAGTTGAATTAATTTATTGGATTGCAAATCAAACAATTGAAAGACAACTTCTTCATCAACCAATCAAAATACAATGGAGGTTTTTTGAAGAAATTTGGTATAGAGAATGCAAGAGCTTGTAGCACACCAATGAGCACAACCACAAAACTCACTAAGGATGAGATAGGAAAACTCGTGGATATAAAATTTTATCGAGGTACGATCGGTTCTCTACTCTATCTTATCGCTAGTAGACCGGATATAATGCATAGTGTGTATTTATATGCTAGATTTCAAACATGCCCTAAAGAATCTCATTTAATTACGATTGAACGTATTTTTTTCGTTATATTATTGATACTCATAATGTTGGCTTATGGTATCTAAAGTGTGATAATTTTGATCTTGTTGGTTATTTGGATGCGGATTATGGTGGTAATCAATTAGATAGAAAGAGAACATCATGTACATGTCAATTTCTAGGATATGCATTAGTATCATAGTTTTCTAAAAAGCAAAATTGTGCTTCGCTATCAACTGTCAGATCCGAATATGTTGGAACAGGTAGTTGTTGTGCACAAATTATTTAAATAAAGCATGAATTAGAGAACTATGGTAGATGTAATCAAAAATTCCTATTAAGTATGATAAAACTAGTGTTATCAAATATTTCAAAAAATTCCATCCAATATTCTAGAACAAAGCATATAGACATAAGACATCATTTCATTCGTGATCATGTTTTGAATGGTGATTTTGTGCTTGAATTTGTTAGAATCGAAGAACAATTAGCAGATATTTTCACTAAACCTATGGATAGTGAAAAATTTACTTCCTTTCGTAGAAGACTTATCATAATTGAATTATGTGTTTAATGATTCATCTTTGTGATTCATTTGCATTAATTCACATTAAAATGATCCTCAAATATCCATGGTTATATCTATTGGTGTGGTGAAAATGTGTTGGTAGCGGAAAATTGGAAAAATTTGAAGAAATGGGTTATACACATGGTTTACTCGAGTATAAAGATATGGTCCGCAGGTTACAGGACTGAACTGGGTTATCTAGGCAATTCTGGAGAAAATTGACTCAAGTAAAGGAAGTGGATAACTCGAGTTACTAATGGTCAAACAACTAGACTAAGCAATAGTGGGAAACTCGAGTTAAATGTTGTAAAGACAACTCGAGTAAGGAGTTTGTTAACTCGAGTTAAAAGAGGAAACAACGTGTTAAAATTGCGACAAACAGAACATACCCACACTCTCTCTTTTCAAACCTGTCGCTCTTGTTTCTCCCTAACTCGAGTTCATCTTAGCCAAAATCAACCAAGAACCATCATTACCCACACAATTTTGACCTCCATTTCATCAGATTCACTCTTTCATTCCATCAAAATCTCACCAAATCAGTGATCTCGCCTAAAACCGAACTCTAACATTTTTTTAAAAAAATGTCGAAACCTACTCAAGGAAAGATGAAACACATGGAAAGGTGACCTTTTAATCCTATTGAGGACGAGGATTTAGATTCCTCTACCCCTCCAATTCTCCTCCTCTTCGCACAAGATTGATTTCAAATAGAAAAGGAGTAGTGGGTATAACAACTGGTCTGTTAAGTTCGTTGGCTCCTGTTGAGGATTTGCCTCTTGATTCAATGTTTATCTCTATGGTTGCACAAGAGGTGTACTATAAGGTAATCAAGCATGAAAAACTCTTGCTTATAATGATTTTTTATTATGCTTCATTGAGAGATGTCGGATATGATTTGGAGGATGTATTTAGGCCTCTAGGAATTAGTGAATTTCTTGGCTATAAGAATGTTATTTATGAAGATTTAGTGAAGGAATTCTATGCCAATATGGATGAGGTCAAGCGGTCTAATGAACGGGGTACAGTTCTTCGTACACGTGTTTGTGGTAAAGGATTTCTTATTTTGAAAAGTCGTTTTTGGCAATGGTTCAACTTTCGTAAAGGTGGAGTTGTTCCTATCGGGTTGTCTGTTGTGGAAGAAATAAAGGATAGTGATGAGGATGTGGATGAACAAGCCGTACTTAGAGAATATTTTCAGCTACATAAAGTATATTAGTATTTGAAATCAATTGTTGTGGTTGAAGTTGGTCGGGATGTTGACTTTGAAGCTACTAATATTTAAGGAAACATGTGAATGATCCACTATGCGGTAAATCATAATATTACACCAAAGAAAGACACTTAGAATCATATGTCGGGTTTGGACAACGAAATTCTTTGGCATGTGATTAAACACAATCATGTCAACTTCACCACTCTTATTATAAAGAGGATGAGGTATAAGTGGAAACAATTCTTCAAGAAGTCATATGAGAAGAACAAGAAGAAAGATGCTCTACCTTATGGAACTATCATTACAAAGATCTTTCAAGAACAAAACATTGACTTATCAAGGTATGAATCTCAAGAAGTGTCACATTCTTGGATTTTTAGCAAATTAAAATTTAGGAAAATCTAGAATGATCAAGACGGTGAACCGCAGGTGGATTTTTGGACCCCATGTGAGATTGGACTCGGATGAATTTGCTAATGCAAGAGATAGATCTCGTATACCTCCTCCAATCGATCGACGAGGTGCGACTGTGGAAAAGAGAGACAAACGATGAGGAGAGACGATTGGAAGAGAAATCGACGATGAGGAGGCCAGATCTGGAGGTGCGACAAGGAAGAGAAAGGAGGAATAGGAGAGAGAGAGAGAGAATATAGGTAGTGAGATAGAGACGAAAAGATAAGAGTTAGAGCGGCGAAAAAAGACGGATGAGAGACGAATGAACGAGCAGCGGAGGTGATATAGAAAGGAGAGAACGATGGTTGTGAGGATAGACAGGTGAGACAAAACAAGAGTTTGGTATATAGGTGTTACCGGTTGAGGAACCGCCAGTTTCGTTTTATGGAATGGGAGAACCGAAACCAAACCGTGGTTCTCACGGTTTGATCCGGTTCGGTTCCGATTTTGACATGTTCAACCGCCGGTTAGGTTCTCTCTTTTTTCCCCCGAAATTTTGTTTTTAACCGGCTATTTTATACCGTCAATTTTTTTCTCGGTTTGTAAATTTTTTATGTTCAATAATTAACTATAGTACCAATAATACATTGTATTCCAAAGATTTCTATTTCCACCAAAATTTTTCATTACTCCAAAATAAATATACAAATATTAATTAAATATAATAAAAAAATAAAATAACTAAATTAAATTATAATAAAAAAGCAGAAGTAATTTGAAAAATGTAATTATAAAAAATAACTTTGAGAAATATAGAAAACATAATTGTAATAATAAAATATATAAATAATTAATAATAGCAATTTAAAGCAAAATAAAATTTTGAAAGAGTTAGTATAGAAGAGATTGAGATTGAGAGAGAAGAAATGATATAAAATTGGTAGGAATTGAGTGGCATGGGGGTATTTATAGAGTTGAAAAAAGAAAAATATACATAAAAAAAGGATTCAAACCGGCGGTTTCAATAGGGGTTGAACTAAAACCTAAACCACAACTCTCCGGTTTTAGTCGGTTGATTTTGATTCGGTTTGTCGGTTCCGGTTTGATTTTTACATGTCTAGTTTGATGGAAGAGGGAAGGAGAGAGAAACAATGAGAGAGAGAAAAAAAATGAGATAATGGTTAAAAAAAAGACTTTAATATGAATTAATATGGCATATTTTAGATCAAAATTTAAAAAATTGGCATAAAGCAAAGCTAAGATTAAAAAATGTGATATTCGTCTAAATATCAAACTTAAATTCTATTTGTCAAAATCTAAATTTTTTGTGAAACATACAATATAATTAACTACTTTATATTCCACGCTTTGGGTTGGAACAAGTCCAACATTTATTTAGGCTTCAACAAGAGCATGAATTGTTCTTGGGCCAAGTACATATTTACGGAGCCCAAAATCATTAATTACATACACGTGGCACATTTTTAAAATTTGGAACGCGCAGCTCACTAATCAATATTACATATTTACGGACTTGTTTATATGTTGTTGATTTATTGTTGATATTTATATGTTATTTATATTTTATTTCTTATTCATATATTGTTTAAATGTTGTTTATATATTATTGATATCTTATTTATATGTTGTTTATATGTTGAAAATAATAAATAAATAAATAAATCTATAATTTATATGTTGTTGATTTGTTTTTGATATATTGTTTATATGTTGTTTTTGAACATATAAACAAAAGATGTCGACAACATATAAACAAGACGTTTTGAATTTACAAATAAAAAAACATTAACAATATATTAACACATATAAATATCAACAATAAATAAAAAATATATCAAAAATATATAAATAAGACACTATGTGATTTTGAAAAGTCGCCCATAAATTCGAAAAGTAACGGATATAAATCTGTAATATGTGAAAAAAAAAATTACAATGTTCTTATTTTCAAGAAAAACAACTAGTGGACTGGGCTTGATTTTCTCTGGAAAAGACGAAAGAAATGCCAGTTGGAGACAACGGTCGCTGCGTCGTGCAAGTTGGGTTGGACTTGTCAACGTGAATGAACAATTTTCTTGTTTCTTTTTTCCCCTAAAAGGACAAC
>CAODLS011775793.1:0-20465 GCA_948243855.1 Flueggea neowawraea | reverse complement strand
GGTTCGGATCAGACATCCATCTACGCACGTAGCACAATCACCTACGCATGTAGACGACACCTTGACCTCAATCTATGCGCGTAGAACGTCTCCAACGCACACAAATGACCTGCTATGTGCTTTGCACACACAAACCACCTCCAACATTCTCGACGAAGTTTAACACCTCAAAGTCCCGAATTTCCCTGAAGTCTTGACAAAATACCATCAAATTCCGGTCAAAACGAACAGGATATTACAAAAATCAACCTTGTTTAAACCCTTCAGTACTCTAAACTCTATATCCTTAACTCAATTAAAATTTTTGTAAGTTATAATATACTATGGTTTATACTTTAAACTCTATACTAAAAACTCAATTAGACTACTTGTAATGTCTGCATACTATACCATAAACTATATACCCTAAACTTCAAGCACTAAACTAGTACACAATAAATGTTATTAACATTACGTATACTTTAAATGTTATTAACATAGTATACACTCTAAAATTTATATCTTATATTATATACCTTAAACTATATTACTTATATAATATACCCTAAACTCTATATTCCAAAATCGATTAAAGTACTTATGAGTTGTAATATACTATAATGTATACTCAAAACTTTATACCTTATATTATATAACTTAAACTATATTGTTTATATCATATATTCTAAAGTCTATATCTTAAACTCGATTACAGTACTTGTGAGTTGTAATATACTTAATGTACACTCTAAACTTTATACCTTATATTCTATATCTTAAACTATATTACTTATATCATGTTTTGTATATATTTGTACATCTAAATTTCATGTTGTATATACCTTTGTACACCTAAATTTCATTTTGTATACTTTGGTACACCTAAATTTCATGTTGTATTTTGATTAGTATAAAAATCATTTTAATAGAAATCTTAACAACTCTATATCTTTTTAATTTGTCAAATTGTTTATATTAGCAACCCTATATCTTTTTTGGTTAACAACTCTATATATTTTGATTAGTACAAAAATTATTTTAATAGAAATCTTAACAACTTTATATATTTTGATTAGTATAAAAATTATTTTAAAATAATAATTGACATAATGAATGCATCAAATAATCACAATTAGTATAGGCTAATCTAATTTTTAATTCTTTTTTTTTAAGGAACTCTGACTTAAAATTAAAAGACAAAAAAAAGTAACCAAAAGAAAAAAATAGAAAAATAGAGAGTAAGATTATTAAAATAGGAAAATAGAGAGTAAAATTTCCAATTCAGATCTCAAAAAGCATCAAACCCTAAAAATCTCAGACTCACACAAACACTCTCGTCTCTTGACTCTCACTTCGCTGCTGCCTCACACTTGACACTCTCGAACCCTCAACCTCGCTTCTACCACTGCCTCACTCAATCACTCGACACTCCCAAACCCACAATCTCGCCTCCGCCTTACTCGACACTATTGACTGTTCGGCTCAATCTCACTTCATCATTGCCTTACTCGACACTCTTGAACCCTCAATCTCGCTACTGCCTCACTTAGTCACTCTCGCCCGCTCGGCTCAATCTCGCTTCGCCGCTGGCTCACTCTACGCTCTATATTCTTTTTGTTATGCATGTTCGAATCTATCCATGGTGTTTTTTTTTTACAAGTAGAAAGATAGATTTTACACATAATGTACTTTTCTAGCTGCTTTGTTTGTGATCTAGTGAAAATACTACGGAAAAATAGTAATGCTTCTTCTTAAATAGCCAACAATTACGCTTCAGATTTGGAAGTTGAGCTTCAAATCTGGATTTTGATAGTGTAATCTTGGTTACAGAAGCGGAGGCGCTAAAGTATTTGAAAACTTAGTTGAGCTTTGTTTGTGAATTTGATAACTTTGAAAAATCAGTGGAGCTCTTTTGTATTTAAAAAATCAGTGCAGCTCTGTGGAGCTCTGTTGTATTTGAAAAATTAGTGGAGATTCGCACTCGGCATTCTGGAAGTAAGTTGTTTTTTTGTTGGATTTAGTATCTGAATTTCAGTTGCAGTGCTTATATGTACTAAAAATTTTATTATCTAATTTTGTAGATTTATATGTATTTACTGTCAATGTAAAATTCTACTACACAGTCAGACATGAATCAGAATTTGGGTGATGTGAATCCGAGTGTGGGTGATGTTGTTATGTTATTTATTTAAATAAATTTGACTTGTTTTGTAGATCAATTTATGTATTTGTGGATTATTACATGTATCATGTATGCATGCAAAAACATTGTGATTTTTTTGTTGTTGAATGTTAAAGATGTTATTTTTATTATATGTTAAATTTGAGCTCCTAAACGAGCCGAGCTGAGCTTTATAACGAGTTTTTGAACGAGTTGAGCCGAGCTTGGCAACGAGTTGTAGAACGAGCTGAGTCGAGCTTGATTCGAGTTGTTAAACAAGCCGATTATAATGAGCTTTAAACTAGCTAAGCTCACGAACGTCAAAAACGAGTTTTAATCAAGTCGAACTCGAGCAGCTCGCAAACTCTAAATGATCAGCACGAGCTCAAGTTTGAAACATAAATAATAGTTGTGCCGAGCTCGAGCTTAGAGAATTTAAGTCGAGCCAAGCTCGAGCATCAAGAGTTTGAGCTCGGCTCGATTATAGCCCTACTCTTTATGACAATTTCGTAAAATCGTCGACGGTGGTTTAGTTGATTGGGCGGAGATGAGAGAGGACAAAAGGAGAGAGAAAGAGATGAAGAGAAGGGGAGAGAAAGAGAGAGAGAGAGAGAGAGAGAGAGAGAGAGAAATCTGCACAGAGAAAACGAAAGAAGATGATAGAGAAACAAAGTGATAGAGGACGAGAGTTTGGACGAGAAAATCAATTTATCCTAGTTGATTATGGCAATTTTGAGAACATATTTCAGTGTGGTGATATTTTTAAGACAAGTTTTCAACGAGATTTCATTTTTAAAATTTAAGTAAGGGGATTTGTTTGTAAAATTCTTGGTTTTATTCGTGTTATATTGTGTAATTAACTCAAATATAAACCTAGATGTTAAGTAATATGGAACTGCTGAAATGGTTCAATTTTTGTTTATTATGGCTCCAAAATCAAATTATGTAACGTATACATCAACATGGCATCGATGTTTTTTTGACAAGTCATAAAATTACTCTCAGTCGGAATCAAATTAATGGTCCTCTAGTGTTAGAGTTAATTCCAATATTAATAAACTACAAGTTCATTCTTAACATAACATTTGTGTTTGTCTGCATCTATCGCAATTTTATCCTTAAAAATTGCATATGACATAACCGAAAGCAATTAATTAATTATATATAGTTTCAAAGATTTAATTATTAACTTCGGGCTGGACCAAACCGGCCTGTGGGCTGAAAAATAGCCATGGTCGGCCCTAAATTTGAGAAAACAAAACTACAGGCCAGGCTGTGGGCCACATTAAAATCGCCAGCCTGGACAGATAGATCAGGTCTTAAACTTCCCTAATCATAATGGAATGCTTTTGAAATGAAATTTAAATAAAAAAAAAAAACAGCTTACAGACACATAAATATCATAAATAATCAAAACAATTTATTAGATACTAATCAAACACACCCGCAGGTAATTATTATTAACCTCTTTCTGTACTTTTTTTATATAGATGGATAGATCCCTTTCTGTACTTTATTGCTATATTTATTCTGGTCAATGTGATGTAATTAATAATGATCGGATTCAGATCTTACGATGAAAGCAGTTAATATAATTTAGGGACACCATCATTTCTCAAAAAATTAATCAATAATTAAACAGTTTTCAAACATTGCGGTCTAATCAATATAATATATAGTTAATACTTACCTCTCGTTTGGTTATCAACAAATGCACTATGGAAGTGCAAATTACAAGAAAGTGATAAAATTATACATGTTTAGTTGGAAGGAATTTAAAAGTTAAAGGAAACTTCAAATTTCTTTTACCATCTTACTTCGTTAGTTTCTCAGAAAACTTTGCTATTGAGGAGAGGGTCAGTAATTTATACTTCCTGAATTAATTTAGCACTATAAGATCAAAATATCCTCAGCTCACATAAATTTTTTAAAAAATATGTTCTATATTATATTTGCCGCATAAAACAGAAAAAATAACTTCAAATTTTTCAAAGTACTCCTTATTTGTCTAATTGTTATTTTTTTTCTTTTGTTTCTTAATATGTTGATTTTTTTTTCGAATTGACTTTTTTATAATGGAAAATAATATAAAAAATTATTCCCTTAAAACATTTTTTGTGGACTTGTTTTAGTCTTGGATGTTTTTATTTTTAATTGAAAGTTACAACATAAACATTTTAATCATTAAAAATTGATTCTATTTAACTCAAAATTATCTCTAGTTATTGTTTTATATATGAAAATGAAGACATTCAAATTAATAATGACAATATTATTATATTTTTAAAACTATTTTCTAGAATATTATCGTTTTAACCAAACAATACTGGGTAAGAAAGTTGTAACAATTTTTTGGAATTAAGAAGTGAATTAAACATGAAAAAATACAACTTCTATAACAAGAAAGTTGCTTGCAAGTATAAATTCCTTGGAATCAACTTTTGTGTAAGTTAAATAATCGAATAAAACGAGAGCTTAATTATCATGTTTTAGATCAAGTAATTAGATATTTAAAAAATGTGTTAGTAGTAAAAATGATTATTAAACAATCTAATACTTCCTTTATAAAGTTGTCGTTTTTAAGAAAAATCTAATAGTTCGATTTTATAAGACACAACCCATAAAAGAATAAGTTGTCATAATCAACGCTGTTACATCTACCAAATTAATCATACATGTACAGCATAAAATAAGTTGCTAATTATAAAATTTTTGTTTCTATTGATCATTGATTATTACATGAATATAATCAATAACAAGTACAATTAGACAAGTAATTTCTTGTGGAAGAAAAGAAATTCAACTGCTTTTGATTATCTATAAAGTTGACAGCTTGTAATAGAATAATGCAAGTATTAATTAAGCACAATTTGATATTATAGAGAGCATATGGCCCGGGTCAGCTCATGTTTTAATTGATCAAGTCTCTTTTAATATTTGTTCCACAACTCACTTGTGTTATTTTATTTTTGTTGGTAAGCTTTCATCTTTAAGTCCTAACTACCTTTCAAGTTCTCCAAACTTATGCATTTCGTTGTGATCATCATTATATATCAGACACCATGAGGGTTAATCAAATCAAGTAACCTAGTCTTGACTGCTTAAAGAACTTTGACTTTTTTTTTCAATTAAATCACTTGGTATCTAACAAATCTGGGTTCCGATCTAATAAAACTCTTAAATCCTTTCAGAAATAACATCAATTGTTGCGGACCATGTGTCTCCACAATCGTTAGACCTATTTTATAGAAGTATTATTTGTTTTTAGTATATTCGCTATAGACTTGGACTATTAAGATTTTGTCTTCAAAAAGACGCCTAATTAAGTTGAGTAAAGAAGGTGTCTATGAACAACTCTTGATCTTAATTTCTAAGCCAGGTAAAATTTATAATTCTATTAATTAATGCCAGTTTATCATATGCTTTTGAGTTATGGTTCTTTCTCTAAGAGAAATGCAACTCTATAGGCAAGGGAATTTTTTGGTATATATATATAAAGAGAAATGTTTTTATCCACTTAATGTAACATTTGATTTAGTTGGTGGGAAAATGAGGTTATGAACCTATATGTATATACTCAATTCCAATTAGAACCCGCCGTTAATTCCAATATGCAAGGTATATCATATCTTAAAGCTTAAGTTAAAGATATACCTCAAAAAAAATAAATACACTTATCATAAACCTGCACCGATAAATATCCACAGTTTGTATTCATATAACATCACCAAAGTCGAATACGCCATCATAAACTTATCGAAAAAAAAAAAAGAAACACATCAAAAAAAAAAGAAACTTATCATTCCGGTGAATTTTATTCCTCTAGAACACCTAATAGCCATGCAAAACCTTGAAATAACTTCATACAATGCAAGAAAAAATTAAAAAAAAAATCTTAATTCCTTCTTATCAAAAAAAATATAGAAAACCATTAGAAGCCAAGAAACAAGGAAACGCAAAGAATTTCTGCGTGGTCAGATTTAAACTTATCATTTTCATATCAAATCTATGAAATCTTGCTCAAATCTATATATGATGTAAAGGTAGTGGAGAATTTCCCTGTCTTTGCCGACTAGATCTTCATTGGTTGCCACTTGGATTTTCTTTATGTCTTCTAGGTTTTATTTAAGGGAAAAACTCAGAAACATTTAAAAAAATAAATTTCAGAAAGGTAAAAACATTCAAAATGTACACAAAAATATCAAAATTTATAATACAATTTAAAAAATTCAGAAATTTGGCCTTTTGACCGACATCAGAAGTTTGATCATATATTGATCACGCGCTAGAAATGAATACAACACGAGATCAACTTGTACTCAGAATTCCAAGTACAAAACGAGATCAAAACGTACTCAGAATTTCAAATACAAAATGAATATAAAATGTGAACAATTTGGTCTTAGTTTTACAAGCAAGAAAATGAGTACAAACAAATGCAAATGAGAACAAATTGAATACAAATAAGTACTAAACAAGTACAAACCCAAATACAAATGAGAACAAAAATGTACTCAAAATTCCACATACAAAAATGAGTATAAAATGAGAACAACTTGGTCTTAGTTATGCACATATGAAAATGAACAAAAAATTGCAAATATTTTCCTCTCCCTCCCATTCATGGTGGCCAGCTAAGGCCAACCCCTAACTATGTGCCTCCTAACTTGTCGCTCTCAAACTCTCTCTTCGCTCTCTTTCTCTCTCTCACTCTTTTTTGTGTCGCGCATTCTCCCTCACTTTTGTTTATGTCATTGGTCGAAGAGGAGAAGGGAATGGAGGCAGAGAAGAGCGAGAGACGATGAGGAGGCAGAAGCTTAAGAGGGAGGCAGAAGGAAAAGCAAAAGAGAAAAGGAAAAAAGAAAAGCCATAGAGGGAAGCTGAAGGAGAGGAGGTTAGGGAGGAGAGACAGGACGTGAAGGAGGAGAGAGAAAGTAAGTTAGAAACTGGAAGAGGAGATGAAGGCATAGAGAGAAGAGAGAAAAGTGAGGAGGAAGGAGAGGAAAAAACAAAAATAATAAGGGGAGAGGAGAGAGGCGCGTGAAAACCATTTCATGCATTCTGGAAATTAAAATTGAGTGTGTTGTGGTTTTGTGTTGGTTTTGATTGGTTTTTTTATTTCTGAACTTCAAATGCCCAAAATGAAGTTGTGGGATAATTTCCTCTTTATTTAAAGCTCAATTCCATCCCTATTTTTGGAAAATAAATAATTTAACTTGTCTTCTAGGTTTTTATCTCTAAATTTCTTAATTCTTCCTAATTCTAATCCTCTCCTCATACTCAAACTTGTCTCTAAGAAATCAACAAAAATTAAATTGAAAAAATTATTTTGTTGTAAACTCATATCTGATGTTTCCCCTAGGGCCTGAGTCTGGTGGTAATCAGCTAATGTTTACAACTGAGCGTTCCGAACTCAAATCTTGAGAAAGAGATAGGGGAAAAATAAAAAACTGTTTTGAACTTTAGGTCACCCTTACCCTTAAAAAAAACTCATATATGTTGTCCATGCACTTTGAAGCAAAATGAATTAAAAGGAGAAATGGGTTTTGCTAATAAGGGCGGCAACAATTTCTATCGTTTATCCGTAAGGTTTGTCAGTAAAACTATTAAAACAAATATAAATAGAAAAAATGATAGTAAATAATAAGTTATTAGTGTCATTTTATATACTAGCTACTTTTAGTTGTCATTTCGTTCATAATAGTTATAAATCTTTAGTTTTCTATGCATACAAAATAGAACTGGATTTCTTTTAAAACAACATTTTTATAAAATAAACATACACAACATGCAGACATTATGTTTGTCTAAATGATCAAGTTTATACCAATAGACTTATAGCTCATTGATATTGATATTGGAATCAACTCTAGCACCAAAAGATCAACAGTTTAATCCATAATGAGAACAAAAATAATATATATACGCTTTAAAAATTTTCATTGATTTTTTAATCCACCAATTAGTAGATTAGATGGATGAAGTTATTTTATTTATAAAAAAATAATATATATACTGCTTGAAAATTTTTCTGATTATCAAAAACCTCATTGTAAAATTGACAATTATCCTTTCACAGATCATGTTGGTATACTTCTCCACCCACTTTAATTTAACTTTTATAATAGTTAATACGTTACACATCCTTAATTAAATTCCATGTTGGCTCTTGAAATCTTGCTCAAATTTATATATGATGTGAAGGTAGTGGAGAATTTCCATCTTTGCCGACTAGATCTTCATTGGTTGCCACTTGGATTTTCTTTATGTCTTCTAGGTTTTATTTAATGGAAAAGTTCAGAAACATTTTAAAAAAATAAATTTCAGACAGGGAAAAACATTCAAAATGTAGACAAAAATATCAAAATTTATAATATAATTTAAAAAATATAGAAATTTGGTCTTTTGGGAACCTTTTAACAGTCGCGTCAGAAGTTTTACTGCGTATTGATTATGCGCTAGAAATGAGTACAACACGAGATCAACTTGTACCCAGAATTCCAAGTATAAAATGAGACCAAAACGTACTCAGAATTTCAAATACAAAATGAATATAAAACGTGAACAACTTGGTCTCAGTTTTGCACACATGAAAATGAGTACAAACGAGTGCAAATGAAAACAAATTAAATACAAATAAGTACTAAACGAGTACAAACCCAAATACAAATGAGAACAGAAATGTATTCAAAATTCCACATGCAAAAATAAGTACAAAACGAGAACAATTTGGTCTCAGTTTTGCACACATGAAGATGAGCAAAAAATTGCAAATCTTTTCCTCTTTCTTCCATCCATGGTGGCCAGTTAAGGTCCACCCCTAACTATGTGCCTCCTAACCCATCGCTCTTGGACTCTCTCTTTCTCTCTCTCATTCTTGTTCGTGTCGCGCATTCTCCCTCACTTTTGTTTGTGTCCCCAAAAGTCGAAGAGGAGAAGGGGATGGAGGCGGAGAAGAGGGGGAGAAGATGAGGAGGCGAAAGCTTAAGAGGGAGGCAGAAGGAAAAGCAAAAGAGAAAAGGAAAAAAAAGCCACAGAGGGATGCTGAAGGATTGGAGGTGAAGGAGGAGAGAGAGGATGTGAAAGATGAGAGGGAAAGTAAGTTAGAAACTGAAAGAGGAGGTGAAGGCACAGAGAGAAGAGAGAAGAGTGAGGAGGAAGGAGAGGAAAAAACAAAAACAATAAGGGGAGAGGAAAGAGGCGCATGAAAACCATTTCATGTGTTCTGGAAATTAAAATTGAGCGTGTTGTGGTTTTGTGATGATTTTGATTGGTTTTTTTATTTCTGAACTTCAAATGCCCAAAATGAAGTTGTGGGATAATTTCCTCTTTACTTAAAGCTAAATTCCATCCCTATTTTTGGAAAATAAATAATTTAACTTGTCTTCTGGGTTTTTATCTCTAAATTTCTTAATTCTTCCTACTTCGAATCATCTCCTCGTACGCAAACTTGTCTCTAAAAAATCAATAAAAAATAAATTAAAAAAATTATTTTGTTGTAAACTCATATCTAATGTTGCCCCCAGTGGCTTAGTTTGGCGATAATCAGTTAATGTTTATAGCTGGACGTTTCGAACTCAAACCTTGGGAGAGGTAGGGAAAAAATAAAAAACTGTTTTGGACTTTAGTCCACTCCTACTTTAAAAAAAAAAACTCATATTTTATGTCCATGCACTTTGAAGCAAATTTAATTAAAAGGAGAAGTGGGTTTTGCTAATAAGGGCGGCAACAATTTCTATCGTTTATCCGTAAGATTTGTCAGAAAAACTATTAAAACAAATATAAATAGAAAAAATGATAGTCAATAATAAGTTATTATTGTCATTTTATATACTAGCTACTTTTAGTTGTCATTTTCGTTCATAATAGTTATAAATCTTTAGTTTTCTATGCATACAAAATAGAACTGGATTTCTTTTAAAAAACCTTTTTATAAAATAAACATACACAATATGCAGACATTATGTTTGTCTAAATAATCAAGTTCATACCAATAGACTTATAGTTCATTGATATTGATAGTGGAATTAACTCCAACACTAAAAAGTCGAGAGTTTAATCCATAATGAGAACAAAAATAAAATAATTTATAAAAAAAAGTTCAAGTGCGACGTAAAGGTTTATAATTTGTTAATTCATATATTTATAATGAAAGTATATTCTACACTAAAGTGTACACAGGAATCAAACGCAAATCTGCAAAAGTTTATTAGCACTATGTGAACTCCATTGTGTTTGAGTTTCATAATCCGGACGGGTAAGGAAGCACTTAGCCAAGCACAAAAATTGTGCATTTCAAAAATGGAGAATAAATTCATGTTGACATCGGTTATATCTTTACAATATTTAAACAACCTTTCAACGAAAACCTAATCAAGGAAATGCTTATAACTATTGAATAAACAAAATTATGATTAGTGATATTTGTGTATCCACTTCTTTGCAGATAAGATGAATAAAACAAAACTTATCTATATAAAAAAAATGATTAGTGATGCTGGAGATACTCTCCAGAACTTAAGAAGATAAAAGAAAAAGCAACAAACAACTAAAGGGGATGAAGATGTCTTTGAAAAAGGCTACAAACATTAAGCTAGCCAAAGGAGAAGTTGGCATCAATAATCAGTGCTTAGCAGTCATATAATTTATTCACGGTTCAACAGTAAACATTCTACCAAATTTTAGCCATGAAACTATGAATTTGAGCTGATCTCCAAGAAAAACAACTATTCGGATCGATCAAATGTCAAGTTGTGTAGATGTGTCGTGGCAGAAATGTTAAGAACATGGCGACGTAGGGAAATCACCATTGATGGAAAGTCATAAATGGAACAACTAATGACAAGTTAAGCATGTATAATTATAGTTGCTCAACTATAATTAGTAGAAAATGAATGAGAAGAAAATGCTGTAGAAATCTAGATTCCTTTGGGTTTCCACTCTGAAGAAGACGGCTAATATAGCTGAAGAACTTATAATTGAGGTACTGTCGCTCAACATGATCAATTGATTAGTAAATATGTTTATGCAAACCATCCGGTGATTCAGAAAAAAAATTATCCAGTACAAAAAAAAAGAAAAATAATAATATTTACTTTGTCACTTTTAATATACTACTGCTGGATACTTTAATTTTATATGAAAAGTCTTAAAAAAATTGTGGAAGAAGTTAAAGTATGATAATCAACCAACTAATCCTCTGTAGATTAACATATATGGAGTAGTTAAATATACTAAGGGAAAAAAACATGCATGTGGATAGATGAGCTACTTGGATTTTTTTGTCTTTCTTCTTTTATATCAAAATTAAAGGCCAGAATGTTAGAGCAGAAAACTATAATTGTTTAATTAGTTCATTCCCAAGAGAAGTAGATCAACAAAGTCAGCATTAGCATTGATGGAACTCATGCAACAACACAAGTAATATATCCAATCAAAAGAATCACATTTTGTAGTTCATAACCATTATAGCCTTTCTAAATTGTTATAACCTTTCAATCTTGAAAACAATCCAAAAATGACGCATTCCCATGTTACCAAATCCCACAGTATTTACTTCTAATTAAGGAGAATCCATGGTACCTAGCTCTTATTTATATTATAAAAGATATTACATAAAAGCAACAAAAAAAAGAAAGGTAGAAAATAGAAAAGAACGAAGAACACAATGTTTTATATTGCTCTATTTTAGACCATGATGTCTAATTGAAGTGCAGTATATGAGAGAAGTTAGGAAAAAGAAACCCTAGTTGATAAGTTAGATTCACTGAACATCAGGTAGTTGCAATTCAAAATTAATTAACAGAGTGAATACATCCTCAAACCAGTGTTTATAAAGAAGAAGGTGGTTCCACAATGAACATCAAAGCTATTTCCAGAAACCATATGAGTCTAAAAAAAAAGAAACAATTAAGGAAACATTAACAAAAAATAATATACCCTAAAAAGTACTAGCATATAACAGAAGAAAGGAGCAACTTGTTGAGGATGATGAATAGAAGTAATCATTAATTTATGAAATTTTTCCTGACCTTTTTTTGGTCCAAACAAGCCCTTTTGATCTCATCCAATTCAATACTTGAAATCCAACTTCTATCAATACTCTCACAGATCATCGATGAACATCTCGAATATTATTATTATCATCATCATCATCTCTAAAACGGAGCCCTACCGCCGGAGTTTCCAGCCCAGCCATCCACAGGCAACTGCACATTTGGAGGCATATTTAATGGCAAATTAAAGAAAGGAAGCCCTCCGGAGGCGGCGGCTTCGCCATCCGGGAAAGGGTTATTCCCAACTCCTCCGCCGCCGCCACTTCCACCGCTACCACTCTGCATCTGCAGGTGCTGCTCATCCTCTTCCAACGGCAGTCTCTCGTAGGCAACGTTGGTGAACGAAGCTGCAATCAATATCACCGGCCCTGCCGCGGTTAGTTCCCCCACCACGCTTCCACCCACAACTTGACCTTGTCCACCAGCTAAAAAGATTGTCAACCTTGTAGCTCCCGGTGGAGCCGGTGGTGGCAAGAAAGATCCGGTCAAAGACAAGATCTCGAATCTTCCATGGAGAGTAACAATAGCACCGGCTGCAGCTGGTTGCCTGACGCTCACGTTAGTCACCGTACCGGCTCCGCTAAGTATGCAAATCCCACGCTGCCGTCTTCTGGCGTAATTTGCCACACACTCAAACACATCCCACCCATTTCCTACTTCTAAAATGTGGGCTCGAAGCGTATTAGCGCTCTCTCTGGTGATGATAACCGGGGGCTTTGGCTTGTTTTTGGAACCCGCAGGCCGGCCGCGGGGCCTCCGGGCAACAATATCACCGGGTCCAGAGTTGGTCACGGCGGTGGTAAGGTCGAGGCCATGGTGGGGACCTTCTTCAGTGGAGTATTGACCACCGCCGCGGCCTCCCCCACTTGGGTTGGAGTCTTGGTCGTCAGGGTCGGGCTGGTGCTGAAGGTGAAGGTCTGGTCTGTGGTGAAGCTGATGAACGTAACGAGAAGTTGTGCTTAAATCTAAACCGGCCATGCCAACATCCAAAAGAAAAAGGGGAAAAAATCAACAGGAAAACAAGGTGAAAGGATCGGATAAAGGGGAAAATATTTTTAATTTTTTGGGAATGATTAAAAACTGTTGTGGGTTTTGTTTATTGCAGGAGAGGAAGGAGAGAAAATATAAAGAACATGGAAAAGGAAAGGGAAAGGATAGCTCCGAGGGACTCCAAGAAAAAGATTGGGGGTCTGAGTATAATTATTTTTTAAAATTTGTTTTTACTTTTTTAGGAAAGAAAAACAAGAAGAAAGAAGAGGAGATAGAGAGTGCAGGGAAAGGGAAGGGAAAGAGGAGAAGGGAGAGACGGGACAAAGACTTAAAACGCAGTCATTCTCTTCACA
This sequence comes from Flueggea neowawraea, assembly GCA_948243855.1. Lineage (NCBI taxonomy): Eukaryota > Viridiplantae > Streptophyta > Magnoliopsida > Malpighiales > Phyllanthaceae > Flueggea > Flueggea neowawraea. The sequence continues at coordinate 6,927 of CAODLS011775793.1, read as the reverse complement.
ACCAAAAAGTATAAATATATGTGAATTGAATAATCTTTTATTATTATTATTATTATTATTATTATTATTATTATTATTATTATTATTATCTTTTTCTTTAACGTTGTTTCTTGTTTGAGAGTGGCTGGGGGATGGATGAAACAAGGGCTCACTCTTGTTCTATGAGCGTGCACAAAACGCGATTATTATTATTATTATTTGGAGTTTTTGACATGTCTAAAAAAAAAAAGAAAGAGAAGAACCGCACCACAATTTTTAATACCAAGTTGTTTTGATTAACCATAATGCATAATTGTAAAATATCAAAAGCATTTGACATATATAGAACTTAAATATTCTACATAAAGCAAATTGATTCACATATGATCAATATCTCGAAAGAAAATACAAATTTACATATTGTTATTACGATTATGATGAAACGTATTAGTATTTGAAAAATTAGTGTCATTTTTGTTGGCATTTTGAATTTTTTTTAAGTCGTTTTATTTGAATTTTTATCCATCTTGATCAAAGTGTTAATTTTAGGCAAAATCCAAATGTAAAATCTTGTACAATAGTTTCAACAAGAAATCTATGATTCTAGAAATCTAAATCTACTTATCAAAACCTTGGAAAAAAAAATATTTTGTCTAAACTTGTTGAAGACTAACTCAAACAATTGCCACAGTCTTCTCAAATGATATGTTGCTTGAGAATATCAAGAACAATGTTGTTAAAGATAAAAAAAAATAGAGAGTGAGGATTCTGTTGGACTCGGGAGAGCCTTGAGAAGATCCGCCTCGTGCGTGGGTCTAGAGAATGAGCACACTAGTGAGTCTGACACTACATCTTTACCCAAAACCTTAAGGTAATGGGGTATGATTCTATGTCACTTATAAGTCATTCACGCACACCACAACTCTCAAATGTGGAATAACTATCATTCACACTTGTATCCTAACAATCTCCCCCTAAAGTCTGAATCTTTTTCACATCGGGTTTAGGCCTGCTTCCCCTACAACAGAAACCTCTCAGTATTGCTAATTTCTTTTTTTGGGCTTCTTCAAGTACTAATGTGGAATTTTAGCTCAATAGCTTTTTCCATGACTTCAACCATCTACGAGCACAAGAACTTCTGCAGTCAACACAACTCTTCATCGTTCTTGTGTCTGTGCATCACCACAGTGTCACCAAGAGTTTCTCCCATGACTCTACCCTTCTGTCTACGAGCTTTTTTCGACCGCTCACACAGTAGATCTGGGCTACACCAGTCAATACAGCTCTTCACCACATTACCGCACTTATACCGAACCACCACCGCATCATACACGTCATTGCATTTTCCAGCCAAACTGTTGGCTCTGGTATCAATTGTTGGACCCGAAGAGCCTTGGAGAGATCCACCTCATGCGTGGGCTTAGTGAAAGAGCACAAAAGTGGGACTGACATCACATCTTTATCCAAAACCTGAAGGTAATGAGTTATGAGTCTATGCCACTTATAAGTCCTTCACACACACTATAACTCTCCAATGGGACAACTATTATTCACACTTGTATCCTAATAGAATCTCATATCAAATAGTTAGAGAAAGTTAAAAATTATATAAGTTAGAAGTGGAAATGTCTAATTGTCAAAATCAATGTATTTTAGACTCAAACAACTCATACACATATGAAATTTACACTCTCAAAACTAAAGAATCAGTTAAGTTTACTTGAAAATTCCAACAAAAGTGCTGCTCATCTGGAATGAGTATAGCTAGTTTGGATCCAATTCCTCATGTTTGAAATGCCCCCTTGCCTATTTGATTCGTTGCTCCGGTACACGAAAGAAATGAATTCCACATCTTGATTAAAGAATTACTTCGGATCTCTAACGAGTTGTTTAAATCATCTATGTGCAAGCTCCCATGTAGACCTAATTTTCTAGTCTTCCGCTTACTGATCTCTAAACATTTTTTCATAGCATTCGAATGAGGAGCACGCCGGACATCAGAATTCGTCACGGTAGGATGTAGGCATTTAAAATTCAACAGTTTAAAGACAAACCACCTTAGCTAATCACAATAAAATGCTCTTCTACCATTAAAAAGGAAAAAAGAAAAAGCAAAACATCTAGCAATGGTATACAAAACAACTTAATTTTTTTATAAGTACCACATTGACAAAAGGTAGCAAAATAAACGAAGTGGCAGTTTAGACAATAGTGGTAAAACAGGGCAAGAGATATAACATGTAGAAGTGAGTGACAGTAATAGAGAAGGCCGCAACAATAATAGGAGAAGGCTAAAACTATTTAGATTTGACATAGAAAGGCAAATCCATATTTTGAATAGGGATAAACTAAACTAAATGGTTAAAAGAATTCATGGTGTCGTTGAAAGCATTCTTGTGGTGGTGCAAACAAATAAAAAAATAATAATTGAGCGTTGTAATTATTAAAAACATGATTATGTTATGTGTTTAATATTCAGTTAATAACAAACAATTATTCTAAATTAATTTAAAAATCTCAAAATTTAACACTTGAATTTTTTTTAGAGCTTAGTTTCAGTGTTATCGAACGTCATATGAATTTAACTTTTATATGGAAGGTTCCAATTCCTTTTTACATAGATTGAACATTATGTTATGGATTAGTATATTAAAGTAGCAGTTCAAATATTTTTATTTCCTTTTTCTTTCTTCAAGAGTTTAGTGTTTTTGGCGTAAATATATAACAAATTTAGTATCTTCAAGATCTTGAAATTGACGTTTGCTTTAATTTTTTTTGTGGTGGATACTTAATTATTGTAAGAAAAGAATGTTGTAAAAGATTTTGTGATAAAATAATTAAATGTCCAATGTCATTTTTGCAAGAATTGGCTCGAACTTATCTTAATAATTTACAAATTGAAGAAAAGAAAAAGATGTGGACAAATTCCTACAGAAGAAGTTATAAGTGAAAAAGCAGATCAAGAGACATTGATACGAGTTTTTTTTATCAGTAAAATCAAATTACACTAAAATTCTACCACCAAAATAGCGCCGGGTGATAGTTCTTACATAACCACCCTCATATGATGGGTGACTTGCCGTAGGACATTAATATGAGTTTACATTTACCCCTTGTTTAATATAAATAAATCTAAAATGTAAAATTTATTTGCAAATGAATTCCTGATAAAATTCATTTACAAATGGATTTTTTTGTTTGGAATGTTATAATTTAAATAAGAAATTTAATTGGATTTCACAAAATCATGTTTGGTCTAAATTTAGAATCTAAAATTCATTTACCTTATTTTCTTATATTCTCTCCAACATAACAATTTTATGTAATGAAGAGAACACACATTCCTAAAATTATTTCTTCGGTGCATTTAGATGTTTTCTTCAATTATATAGCCTCACCAATCTACATATTCTATGAATTTCAAAATCAACTTTGTATCAAAGAGTTTATTCCCCATAAATACATTCTTCAATTATTCAAACTTTTCTTTCTGTCAAAGAGTTTATTCTTAGCAATAGTTATTTTCATAGTCCAGAGTATCTAACTACACTAATTTGGGTTAATTAATTACGAAAAAATAAATAATAAAGTTAAATAAGATGAGCAAAACAAATTTCTCTATAGAGGGTAATTTTGGTATAATTTATAAAGAGAAGGGGTGTTGTTGGTATGCAATTTTTTTAAGGGGCATTATTGGAATTTATTTTCAAATCCCAGCTATTTTGGTGAAATTTGGATTAGTTATCTCCAATCCCACATAATTTAATTTAAAGAATTGAATTCTTTGTTTTTTTGGTCTTCCAAACTAAAAAAATGTGAAATTGCAAATGAATTCTACAAAATTTGTGGAATTTATTTATACCAATCAGAATGTTAGTGATTTTTTTCGGGTCCATTGAGTGATTGTTATATGTTTCTTTTTTGAACTAAAAATGTTTATATGTTTATTATGTGACAATAATCTTCTTATACATATTAAATGAGTCATTTTTTCAGCATGTAATTAATACGAATTCATGCAATTGATAAGTTGATAATTAATTGAAATATAAATAGAATCTTATATTTGAAACTTCAATTATTCTACCAATAAGCTTGTAACGTATTGATACTAGAGTCAATTCTAATAATGAAAGGTCGTGAATTCGATTTGGGGAGCAAATTAAATGACATAAAAAAAACTTCAATTATTCTCGGGAAGAAAAGAAACCATCCATGTGAGGATTAAATTAAACATTAATGTGGGTTTAATTTAACAAAGAAGAAAACGATAAGAATAGGTGGTGAATGTCACACGAAGTGATAGGAGAGTGGGGGAAGCAAAAACATAGTAGTTTGATGTAATGATATAAACATTTGAGCAAATCAACCCTAGATGGAGGAGAAGTGTGTGTGTGTGTGTGTGTGGTTGGGGTTTGGTCAGGGGGCTTTGGACTTTGATTGGCCAAACTAAACTAACCATGGTTACTTAAGCCCCACAGTTGACAAAATTTTGGTTAATAATAGTGAGACAAATCAAATTGGCTTAAAATAAAATATGCACAAAACAAATTGCAGAGTGGGCAAGTGGGAAAGATGTTGAATCGGCGCGCGGGTCCCACTCTTTGTCCTCTCAGCTGCTTCCACCCTGGACGGCCCTCTTCCCTCCTTTAGCGGCCAGCATTGCTTGACCAGCTCAATTCTGTGTCTCTATGACCACCTTTGCCAATTGTATATATATACATTTTTTTATAGTTTTTAGTTGTTTGAATATGAAATTCCCATACGTAGAATGCAATTGTAAATAAGGTCACAGGCTTAATATATAGGAACCTCTGCACTTATTTTATTTTTTTCTATCTCCTAAATTTTGTAAGATAATTAATTATCCACTGAACTATTCAGGGGTAATTAATTGTCCCCTCAACTTGTTAAAAAACATATTTTTTAAGGACTTATTTGTCAACATGACAATTTAAAAAAAATAAAAAATTATCATATTAGCAGATAAGTCCTTAAAAAATATATTTTTAAGAAGCTCAGGAGGTAATTAATTATAAAGTAATGTTTAAGGGATAACAAGGAAAAAATAAACAAGTTCAGGAGGGTTCCTATGTCTTAGGCCTAAGGTTACATAACAAACACATGAATGAATTTATTAAATATAACGATATGAATATTTATAACTCACTGGTATCTAAATCAACTTTATCGTTGAGAGGTCGTAGGTTCGATCTTCGATGGGAGCAAATAAAATGACTTATAAAAAAATTTCTTCAACAAAAGATTGATCACCTACTTTGTAGATTAGAATATTAATGGTTTCTCTTCTCTTAAAATCTCTTAGCAGATAGTCAACAATTTATTTGTAATATCCCGTCGGATTTCGATACAGTCCTCTATAGCTTTTGGTTCCGCCCCGAGTCGAGCTGAATCGATTGGAGTGTCGAGTGGGTGACATATGATATTGAGCTATGTTACTTGAGTAAACAAATGTGTGTTACTCGAGTGATATGGGCCTTGGGTTATTCGAGTAAGAGATTAAGTCTTACTCGAGTTAGATAGGGCATATATTACTTGAGTGAACCATTTGGTTACTCGAGTAAGCCTTGTTTCGGGATGAACATGATGAATACTTGAGAACGTGTTACTCGAGTGAGATGGCCTGTCACTCGAGTGAGATGTGCACCCAGTCCGTGACACGGTGTCGTTTCGGGCAAAGGTCTATATATACCCCCACCCGATTTCTTCGGTCTCATTCTACCTCCCTTCACTCAAAACACTCATATTCCATCCAGAATCCATTTCGGTTGGATCTCGTTCCTTCCTAGACGTCTCTTGAGGTAAGAATTGATCTCTCAACCTCTCATTCTTTCATTTCCCATCATTTTGCATGAATATGCATTTTAGGGTTTGAATGAATGCTCCTAGGTTTGGATGTAGGTTGTTTCTGTTGGAATGGGTGTTAAGGGTTGTGATTTCGGGACTGTATGAGTCCATTAAAACATAATGTATGCTTGGATTCACATAAATCGAACATGTTTGTGAATGGGCATCAAACTCATTCGTTTTAGGCCGATTTAGTGTGCTTCCAAGTTGTGTTGATGATTTTGACTCTAGATTTGAGTTCAAAGGCTTGAGTCTAGTCAATGTGTGTGTTAAGTATCGATTTCAATCGGTGAAATCGAGATTTGGTCGAGTTTGGTATGTTCTGGGCATGGTCTTACTTGAGTAAGCAGATGGCTCACTCGAGTGAGTGATGAACACGGGTTACTCGAGTAAGCGAATTTGGCTTACTCGAGTAAGCCTGTTTCACTCGAGTAAGCCCTTCTGGTTACTCCAGTGAAGCTTTGTTCTGAGAGACCAAATGTGTAATTTTGCACATCTTTGTACCTCTTTGTGCTGGGGGTCTATTTTAAAAATTCTAACTACCTCGAAAACTAGTTAGCAATTCCAGAGTACTTTGAGGGCTATTTTCAACTTAGTCGAGTCTCGGGGACTTGATCATAATTTTAGATTGGTCGAGGACCAAACTGTAATTTTACGTGGGCTTTGAATTTTGGGTTGTGAATGATGGTTTATCATTTGAATTAGAGTTTCAGCATCTCTGAGCGTCTGCATCTGCATATCATTCATTTGGTACCACCACAGTACCAAAATCAATTTTCTGATATTAATTATGTATGTATCTGTTTCAACTTTCTATTTCTGTCAGCACGACCAGCCACCTACCAGTGGTGTCTAATTGGATCCTTTGCTTTAGATTCTAGGTGAGTGAAATGGAAACTTTAGGCAAATAGGTTGTGTCTTCCTACTTATATCGTTTTTGATGTGTTGGGATATGACATGAAATCTGACTAATAATTATTTGGCTAATTATTAATCGGGCTTATGTGGTTTGTAATAACTAACGTTTTTACTATGTTCATACATATATTGGTATATATATGTTTTCTGAAAATATGAGAT
>CAODLS011775529.1:0-12955 GCA_948243855.1 Flueggea neowawraea | reverse complement strand
TTTTTAATTATTTTGGAGTGTAATTAGGGTTTCCTAATTAGGAGACATTTAAATGCTCTTTTATTTTGGATTAGAAGGGGAGACTCGCATTCTATTCTGGACAACATGACCTGGGCAACCATCATTACTATGACTCTTGGTTTTCTCCTTTCATTATGTGTAACTAAACAATCTTATAGTTGAGGTATTTCTAAAATTCAATCTGTTATTGTCGTGAGACCCTTGTTTTATTTGTTATAAAACCTTTCGAATATTTATTCAATCTCTAAACCTTAGTTCCTTTATTACTATTCGTATTAATTGCATGATCCGGCCGGTTATGTGATTGATTGGATGATATATTGTTATTTAGAATTAATAGTGTGTCACATTAGTTCTAATATAGGTAACAAACAACGTGGATGTATGTGGTTTGGGCATTATTCATTGTTGTGAGGTTAATTAATCTAGTTTAAATGAATCACGGCGTTTTCGGTTTCACTGGCTATGATAGAGGTCTCTTTAATTCGTACTGCTTCCACAGATTAAGTCCTGTCAGGGCGTCCCGAGGGTTGTCTAGTGGTTAGCAAAATAGTCTATAGGGCATCCTAGGGCTATCGATCTGGTAAGAAGAAATTGGTTACTTAAGTGCGTTACCGGTAGTTATAACTCTATCTATTTAAATGCTTAATATTGATATTTTGTATTTGTAATCAACTGAAAATATTAAACGGAGAAATACCTTGGCTAAACATTTATTATTATTTATATCCTTTTGACTTATTTCATTCTTTTTACTTTATTTTCTTATTTTTATCTATTTTGATATTTAATATTCAATTTTATGTTGTCTCATTTATTTTGTTATTTTTCTATCAAATAAATAAATTTTACCAACTTTTGTGAATTCGACCATACTCACTGTTATGTATATAATCTTTATTTTTTAAATATAAATTAATTTATTAAATTAACACCCACCAAGTACATGTTAAATACTCATATTTAGTTAAATTCGGATTCAATTATAACCCGTCGCATATGTACCCATTTTTCTAATAATTCTCACCTTCAATTTTTGTCAACTATTTAGATAACACTAAACAATGTTTTCTGAGATAACCAAATGACGGAATGACTGTCCATATCATCAACAACCAATCGAACTAAACATTAAATATTCCTGGAGTATTAATAGACTGATGGAATAGTAATTAATTTAATTAAGAGCACTAACTTTAATTTTTTTAAATGTCAATATAAAATTTTTTAAATTTATTTAATAAAAGTATATTAGTTTAATTTTATATTATTAATTTTTAAAAAATTAAATAAAATCGGTTTTGTGGAATAATGATTTGTTGTACAAAAAGAGTTGAAATGTGTGCATCGCACACCAACAGACTCTTATGGATAATCTTGAACTCTAAATATATATATTTTTATTTAAAATAGCAAAAGCAAAGACAAAGCAAAATGTCAGCATCATGGAGATCTCGAGACCAAAACTAAAAGAAAAATTAAAAATAAAAGGGGCCAAAAAAAGGGCATCCATATCCATAAGGAATTGCCACGTGTAGAAGGTCCATCGCATTGATGGAGTGTCAGTGAGGAAACAGCCACGTCAACTGTATTACCAACCACTTGTCCTATAGCTTTTGACCCGTACGGCGTCGGCGTCAGGTGACCCCCACACGTTTTAGACCGTACAGATTTTTATGGGATTCTTCGTACGGACTAGCACATGTTGTCTCCCTCTTCATTGCAAGATCCAACGGCTGTAGCTGCCAGATTGTTGATAGATGAAGATAAAAGTTAATGGTTTGATCATTGATGGTTTCAAATAAAATTAATTAAAATAGTAATATTTTTCCCACGCATTGTGCATTATTTTTTACCATTTTTATTTAGTTTTTTATTCAATTTAAAAAACATATTAACATATTTATTTATATATTTATTTTGTGAATTATATTTTTATCTAAATTAATAATTTAGATAAAAATTATTAATTTAAAGTAATTTTTCTATTTGAGACTAAAACATATCAAATTTAGGGAAGCCAATGATTGCACTCATTAGCTAGTGAAAAGAGGCTAACTAGAGTGATAGATAAGCATGTTAAGCAGTTTATTTTGGCTCTTGTATTTTAATATAATTTTTTTATTATTTCAATAAAATTTCTTATTCATTATATTTTTGTAAAGTCAATTTAACTAAACTAATAAATATATAGTGTTATTATAATATTGAAATCAGTTTAACTGAGTTAATATTATAATAAATTGGTCTTTTCATTAAAAAAATATATTAAGAGAACTTAACAAAGTATTATCGTTAAAAATTTCAAGAATTTTCTTGCTACGACTTCGCGTTAACAAAAGAAATCTTGTGACAGAAGCGCAAATTAAAACAAGAAAAAGGAAAGGCGGCTAAAGTAAACAGATGGGATGCCTTGTCGCAGCGGTATCGAAGGTGGGTCCAGTTGTGCCAAGTGGTTCGTGGTTCATAACTCTAGCACAGATTATTTGACACGTGGTTCTAATGCGGTTTGCCAACTCATACGCCACCCCCAATTGGGTACTGCTCCCCACACCTATCCCATGCTTTTCCTCCACGTGTCCCACGTCCAACCCGTATTTTCTCCTCTAATTTATATATCGTGCTTACATCTCCCCCCGCCATAAATTGACCCGAGATTTTATCCATTGCACTGGACATCTCCCATGCCGCTGGTTTAAGTTTAATTTTGAACGGTCTTAATTCCTAGTTTAACGATTTATTAATTTTACTTCCAGCCGCTGTCAGTGATGCTAGATATGTTGCCTGTTTAAGAACTGCAGATTCTTATGTTTAGAATGAAAGAATCAAAATTAAATTGTGATTCCATGATTTGGTCATATTTTGGGCAGATTTTGATCTGTTTTAGGGTTTTAACCGATTAAACCCCTAGTTTTCATTTCGGTTCGGCCTTTTTTTTTTTAATTAATTTTTATTCCGTTATATTTTTCATTTTGATATCGGTTTGAATTCGTTAAATGCATTTTTAAATATAGATATTCTTTATTAAATTTTTATTATATTTTTATTTAATAAGTAATTAATTTTTACAAATAAAAAATAAATGGTGTGTAATTATAATAATTACTAATCATTTGGTGTACAATATTTTTTTAATGAAAAAGTATAAATAATTGGTGTACAATTATAATAATTCTAACAATTAATATAAGTACAAGATTAGAATTAGAAGTAGTTAATTTATACAAGTGAAAAAAATAAAAAAATGTTGAACCAGTGGTTGAATCGCCTGTTAAACCGATGGTTAAACAATTTTAAAAACCCTTGAACATGAACCAACCCATGAACCGTCGGTTTTGTACTGTGAGATTCAATGTTCCAGACCTGTTCCGGTTCGATTTCACATATCTAAGCGATGCTATGAATCTATTTTTATCTTCTTATAAATATTAAATATTATAATAAAAATTATCTCAAATTAAAAAATATAAAAACATAAAAATTATATGAATATAAATATCATATAATTAAAAAAATTCTCATATTAAATTTTAGAAATTATTTTTGTATATAATATTTTGAATATTTAGATTATATTCTATTTAGATATTTAAAAAACTGTATAAGATATATATTACTTATAAAGAAGTTACTTATTAAAAAAATATATACCAAATAGCAAATATCTACTATTAAAAAATGTCAAATATTAAAAAAGTATACTCCATATATTTAGATAAAATTTGTATGCGCCTTGTTAAAAAAAAAAAGTAAAACATAAGGGTTACACTTCAAAGTTGGAAAAGAAGGAAAGTAATTTTTAAAAAAAACACTAAATTAAGATGAGCTAGTAAGTAAACAATAATTTGTTACTTAAATTTGAGGTTCACATTTTATGAAAACAATTATAAAAAAATACAAAATTAATTAATTTTCATTATTATTTTTTTAACAAAATGCTTCTTTTTTTTTAACTCTTATGAACAAAAGTTAAAAATAAAATTTAAATCTCAACTATATAATAGTAGTAATATTTAAGTTTGATCTTTATTTTAGTCATGAAATATAAGGGTGGAATCAAGCCAAGTCGAGCCAAGCTTTGGAGTGTTCAAGCTCGGCTCGACTAAAATTTTTCGAGCTTGAGTTTGAACTCGAGATCTTCCTCGAGCTCAAAATCTTGTTCAAATTCGGTTCATTACAAGGCTCGCGAATTTATTTGAGAGTTTTTCGAACTCGGCTCAACAAAAACTCAAATAAAATTATAAGTGAGATTACAAGTTCAAATTGAATAAAAACTCTAAAAAGAATACATTTAAATTTAGGTTTGTTCAATAAAATCATGTTGAACATGCGGTTGAATAAAAAACTATTAGAAGATTCAATTTATTTCACAAGTTTAATATAATATTAAATCTTATGTGACTATACTTGTACCTTTATAGACACAGTCGATTAGTGTAAACTTGCACTTTTGATACTGTAACTCAAATATTAAATAATATTCTAAACATAATTTTTTTTCGTAATTTAGTTTAATATATATATATATATATACATATGTCTATATATAAACAAGCCTACAAACGAGTTTGTTCACGAGCATTGCTCATGAACATATAAACGAGTTTGTTCACGAGTTTTCGAGCCTAACTTTTGGGTGTTCAAATGCGCCTTGTTTATTAATTTGAGTTTAAAATCTTGTTCAAATTCGACTCATTTATTAATGAGTCGAGCCATGAACGAGCTTTTATCAAGCCGAACATCGAATAACGGCTCATTTTCAGTCCTAATGAAAAGCAGGCCAATTGTTTTTGTATATTAGATAATAATTAAAATTATTTTTTATTATATATTATTACATCGAATTCCAAAGAGAACAAACGTTGTTGAACCTCAAATCCAAAAGTTGTTTTAGAGTTATTGCCGATTTGGAAACCGCCGGTTCCGGTTCAAGTTCAAGAACCGACGGTTCTGGTTTGTAGAATTAAGGAGCCGAAACCAAACAATGGTTCCCAAGGTTTGGTCCTGTTTCGATTCTAGTTTTAATCGGTTTTGATCGGTTTAACCGCTAATTTGGTTATGGTTCTGGTTCGATTCTCTTTTTTTTTTTTAATTTTTGTTTTAATCTACTATTTAATCCCACCATTTTTTTTCGGTTTGTAAATTTTATTATATTCAATAATTAACTATAGTATCAATAATACATTATATTCTAAAGATTTTTTTTAATAATTTTCAAACAAATTAACTATTCTACTAATAATTATATCACATAATTTTAAACAAAATTAAAAAAATTCATTAAATTTTATTAGATGTCCTCACTTGTGGTGGAAAAGTACCGTAGTTATAATACTCTTAAATAAAAATTAAAATATTAATTAAATATAATAAAATAAAAAATAAGTAAATTAAACTATAGTAAAAATAGAAAAAATTAAAAAATATAATTACAAAAAATAACTTTAAAAATATAAAAAACATAATTGTACTAATAAAATATATAAATAATTAATAATAAAAATTTAGAGTAAAATAAATTTTTGAGAGAGTGTAAGAATATAGAAGATATTGAGAGAAAAAAATAGTATAGATTGAGTAGAAATTAGATGAAGTATTTATAGAGTTGAAAAAAATAAAAAAAGAAAATAACCTTTGGAACATTCGGTTCCAACGGTTAGAACTGACGGTTTCAATATTCGAACGACCGGTTTGAACCTGCGGTTCGACTGTTTTCATAATGGTCGAACTAGAATCTAAACTGTAACCCTCCGATTTTGGTCGGTCTATTCCAATTTCTGTTCGATTCCAATTTTAATTGGTTTGACCGGTTTGGTTTCAGTTTGTCGGTTCCGGTTTGAATTTTACATCCCTAAGTTGTTTCTTCCCCAGGTTTCAACATCTGTCCTTCTCGGTCACGAGATTTACACCTTTCGTATCTCTTCACATATCATGTCCTCCAACTACTTTCCAAATGTCCACACGCGCTTCAGACACGTTTCCCTATCCGGGAGAAAAAACGTACCATCACCCCGCTGTTACTTTTCCTCGGCACACAGACACCACCAAAGCCAATTGTCTGGGACCATCAAACCACATCGACGGTCCAAAAACCTCCGTGACAGTCCCAAATCACATCAATAACATTACACCTAACCGTAGTTGAATTCAAACCCAACCATGGTTAACCCAAGCAGTTTATAACCAAACCGACCCATCTCCTTTATTCTCATCACTCCCACCCCACAGTGGTCATGTACTCAAAATGATGCTCGGAGAAGCCCTCTCAAATCCCACCGTCCAAATCCCATCGTGGGACCCTTACGAAGAACAAACGACCCAGATCCTCTCTCCGTTCTCAATCAATGCCGCGTCATCGCCGTTACTCGACTCGCTGACGGCTTTACACCGGTACCTCCCATCGAACGAACCGGACCTACCCATCGACGCCTTTTCCTGTGACCATTTTAGGATGTACGAGTTCAAAGTTCGGAGTTGCGCACGTGGCAGGTCACATGACTGGACGGAGTGTCCATACGCTCACCCGGGAGAGAAGGCTAGGAGACGTGACCCGAGGAAGTTTCATTATTCGGGTACGGCTTGCCCTGATTTCCGAAGAGGTGGATGCAAGAAAGGGGAATTTTGTGAGTTCGCTCATGGCGTCTTTGAGTGTTGGCTCCACCCGGCTCGATACCGGACCCAGCCATGTAAGGATGGACCGGCTTGTAGCCGTCGGGTTTGCTTTTTTGCCCACACTCCTGAGCAGTTTCGTGGTGTTCTGCCGCAGAGTCCGAGAGAAACTGGATCTGGGTCGGTTGACTTTGATTCTCCTATGAAGCAGCATTTAGACTCGATTTTTGGAAAGGCTGGGCAGTTTGTTTCGTCGCCCACGTCGATTCTAATGTCGCCGCCTGTTTCTCCACCGTCGGATTCTCCTCCGATGTCACCGGTGAGTCCTAAGGTTGCTTTTGACTCGAGTGAGTTGATGGCTTCAATGCGGGGAATGAATGTAAGCAGTCAAAAAATGGGAGCGAGTTGTTGGGTCGTACAGACTGTTTCAAGATTCGGCTCACCTCGTGGGTCAGTTCTTGGACCCGGATTCTCCAGCCTTCCTACGACTCCAAATCGAGCAGTGACTCGATCTGGGATATGGGATTTGGAGGAGGAACCTCCAATGGAGCGAGTGGAGTCAGGGAGGAAATTGAGGGCCAAGATGTACGCAAAGCTGAGCAAGGAGAACTGTTTGGAGCGAACAGAGACAGGAGGTTCGGTTCCCGAAGTGGGTTGGGTTTCAGAGCTGGTGAAGTAAACTGCTGATTTTGTTGGTTGATTTTTTGAATTCCGATCTGACTATGATTCTGTACATGACGAAGTTAAGGTTTTATTTTGCTTCTCTGTGAATAGTTAGTTGATGAAGAGGCGAAATTTCATGGTTTTTTGGGTTTACTGTACAGCGAGCAAGATGGTTTCGTAAGGGTTGCCGAAGAAAGGGTAGCGACGTGTTTCATTGAATTTTATTTCGGTTTCTGCTGGGTTTCTTGTTTAAATTTTCCCAGAAAATTCACATCTCCTGTAATTTGCTTCAATGTATTTGTATTTACATTTTGTTAATTATGTTTACTGTTTTCAGTTCCCGGATCTTTTCTTGTAACATTCCCAGAAAAAAAGTTTGCAGCAAATGATAAAAAGCTTCCATTTCCAATTGAGTGGGCTAAGAATATTGGTAGAGAAAGAAAAGAATGGCAATATGGGTGTTGATAGATATAGATTAAAAGAACCAGTCGTGTCTTGTAGGTAAAGAAAGGAAATAGCAAGTATTATTATGAAGGGATTCTATCCAAAAGGTTATTAGATATGGGATTGACGTGGATGTTGATCTGATGAAGGAAGGTGTTCTTGTCTTGATCTTAATCGTATCTTGTTTATGCCACTTGTTGTTTTGACCAACCAGATTAGGTCTGGGCCCTTTAATTAATCTCTCGTCTCTTAATGACTTTAATATCTTGATAAGAAATTTTGTTTATTATTAGTTCTAGGGATGTGGTCAAGAAACGCACTATCTCCATTTCTGTAGGGCCCATGTGAAAACATCTGGGAACTCATAACTGGTTTCCCAAGACCCTGTTTGTCATTTTTAAGATCATTTACACCCTTCTTTCTAGAATGGCCTAATACATAATTTAACCCCATCAAAATCGCACGTTTCTTCTTTCTATAATTTTAAATTTTTTAAGTATTTTATTTATTTTTTAAATTTATTTATATTATTTTAATTATTTTTTAAAATTATTTAAACGGTCTTAATTATTTTTTAAATTTAATTAAATTACATAATTTATTAATTTTTAAAATTTATTATGAATTTATTATATTTTTTTTTTATTTTTTAAATTGATAAGTGATAATTGAAAAGTGAAATTAAAATAGGTTAAAATTTTTTTATTTATAATTAACATACTTTTAATAAATTTAAAAGAAAAATTAAATATTTAAAAAATTTAAAATAATAAGAAAAAAATGTACATATCTAAGAGATAAATTATGTATTGGTCTTTTTAGAATACTCCTCAGTGAAAATTCCATATAGATAGTATGGAGCCTTGCCGTGAGTAGCGATGAAATAGCAACCGACATTCGTTTAATACATAAAGTGACAACTAATTTGAAAAAAAAAAAAGAACTTTGTTTAAGTGTGACAACTGTTGTAAAAAAGAGTCATTAGTATTATTTTTCTTTTGCAATTTATTGATCTTTTGTTTGTTGTATAGGTACATTTTAATGAAGGGATTAGTTAATTCATCATTTTAATAGAACCAAAGTAGCTCGACCATTGTCAACTTGTTGCTAAAACTTTAATTTTTTTTATTAAATATGTAAAGAATATACTAATAACAAAGAAGTTTATAAGATGCAATTAAAATTTGGGATAATTATTAAAGATATTCGTGAGTCTCATTGGTGTCACCGTATCCTTCGACGATCATTAATTAGGTTCATTCACTGGGATATTATCCGCTCTCGGCTCATTGGGCCCTTACGGTTTTATTTTTGAAAATACGCATTACTAATTTGAGAGAGAAAAGTACTTATAAGAGACTCTTGGCTGCAACTTTTAAGTGTTGTGAGAGCATGACATTACAATACCCTTGTAGAAACTGAGAGGTTTGTGAGCACAATTTTAGCACGAAGGTTTTGTTTGAATTCCTAAAGACGACGCCAATTGTTATGGACTATGTCCTTAACGATCGCACACTAGCCCCATCCACTGAGACATTATTTGCTCTGAGCTCATAAGACTCTCACGGTATAATACCTCGCATTGTTATAGTCGGAATACTGTAGTATTCCGTTTAGTTTCGAGATGATTTGGGATGTGGGAAATCTTGATTCTTGAGTTTGGAATTTGTTTGGATGTAATCTGTGTGTGTAAGGCATGTTGGAGGTCATCTATGTATGTTGAAGGAGATTCTATGCACGTTGATTGACGTTTGAGATGGACCATGAAACGCAACGTTTCAGCTCTATGGGTCTATAAATACACTCTTCAGTCATAACTCACTCCAACCATCGAAATTACTCTCTCATTCATTTCTCTTCATCTCCTTTTGCTTCTCTTTGCTTCCATTTCGGTTTTTAAGGTAAGAAATACTCTTTGATCCATTCTCTCTCTGTTTTTTTATTATGATTCGTATATTTAGGGTTTTTGGCCGAGATTGATAATTCGTTCTGATTTCTTCTTTTCTGTTGGAACGGAGTTTGATTGATGTTAGAATATGGATGTTTGAGGTTGAAATCATAAGATTTAGCTTCTGTTTTGGTGTGTTTTAGAGTTTGGACGAGTTGGGTCTGATTGGAGCTAGGGTTCTAGATTTTGATTTTTTTTTTGTTTGATTTGGAGTTGCAACTGTTATATCTTGATAAATTAAGTTAGAGCTACTTGATTCATGATTGGTTTTGATAGATTTGACGAGTTATGAATATGGGTTAGGGTTGGAAGGATTTTCTGTGATTCTTTGAGGAAATTGAATTATTTTTTGTGATCTAATTATAGATCCATGTTCTTGAGGTTGAGATTCATCATTGTGGGTGTTTAGATTCTGTTTCTATAGGTTGAATTTAAAGTTGAACTGTTTTTGTAATTTGTCCTTGAGGACTAGATGAGATATTTGGCATCTAGGGGTCAAAATGAGATTTTGCATATGTGAGAATAAATATAGATTTTTAGGTTTTGTTTGGGTATGTGAGTTGGAGATGCATGTGTAAGCATTTCGATACAGCTGCAATACCAGTGCCTCAATTATTTTGTTTATGATATGTTTGTTTTTGATATCGTTGTTTCAACTTCCTACTCCTGTCAGCGAGATCAGCCGCCGTTAGTGGCGTCTGACCATAGAGCTTGGACATCCAAGTGAGTAGATGACAGCTTCAGACACATAGACTGTGTCTCGAATTGTATATGTTTTTGATGTGTTTGACACGTATTTGAAATTGGACTAATTTAAGAATTGGTTAATTAAATAATTTGATTATGTAAATAAATATTCACTACTTTATTTTTGAAATGTGATATATATATATATATATATATATATCCTCTATGTTTTTGTTTCTGAATTTGCATGCTCTGTTTTTGTATACTATGATAGTATGAATTTTGATTATGGGACGCATACGCTACGGGGTACGTAGCCTTTGGTATACCAATGCTTTGATATTACCCAGCTACGTGGGTTGGTAGCCATGTGTCCCGGGCCCGACACATGATTTGTTTTTGAATTAGTGGCAGAATCCACAATCATGATATAGTGGTTGAGTGGCGCAGACCCACCACGTTTGTTTTTGGTCCCATATTACTTATACTCTGTTTTTGACTCTGATACTATTAGTATCGTTTTGCCAATGTGCATGTATTTGCTTTGGGTGCAAACGTTTACGAAACATTCTTTCTGAAACTTTACTACATATGTAGTGTGTATATTTATAAATATATACTTTCCTTATACTGGCATGTGGTAGTTTTTGAACGGTTTTCAAACTAGTCTTTGTGAGACACGTATGAAGCATTTGGAGTGTTGTCCTTTATTGGGTTCTGCCCCTTTCTTTTCTGTGTTTACCCTGTTTCTATTCTACAGGTTAACATTTTCACTCGGCAACCGTTTGACATATCCGCTCACTGAGGCGTCTGTTTTTTGTTAGTGGCGCCTTCTTGGCCGAGCTACTCCATTTGTTTTAGAGCTCCACATCGAGATGCTGTTGGGTTACTGAGCTTACATTTTGTCTTTTTGATTACTCTAATTTTGCGATACAGTCGCATTGTATTTGATTTTACACATATATATTTTATTGCATGTATTATATATGTTTCTTTTATGAATGTTTTAAGTTAAAATGTTTTAATTAATGATTTTGGAGTAGAGTTTCTGAATCTTTGAGGTTTGTACGAGATGGGCTGGGCTCCCATAGACAGTTCGCCTAGGGTCATGGTTCGGGAACGGGTCGTGACAATGGTGATATCAGAGAGTTAGGTTTTCGTAAGTCTAGGGTCGGTGTGGAGTATATGTATCTTTGATTGAGTCTGTCTAATTTGCCTCTGTATACTCTTGATCTTTTTTTTTGGTGTTGTGGCAGTTACATACATTTTGACATTGCATACACGATTTTTGTTCTATTTGTAGATATCGATCATTCTCGCGGTAGAGGTCCCGATAGAGGCTGTAAGAGGCCTAGGCAAGTGCCTGTTGAGGCCGCAAATTGTTCTATTGATGATCATTATGATGCAGCTAGTGTGCCTGAGGTTGCAGCACCAACACCTCAGCCACTGTCCATGGGTCTTATGGATACTTTTAAGCGATTCACGAAGGTTCTTCCTTGAGTGAAGGCTTTTTTGGCTGGATAGGCGGCTGGAGGTTAGCCAGTTTCGCCAATGGTTGCAGCACCACCTGTTCCTCTACCTCGGCCTGAGACAGTTGTTGTACATGCACCTGTCATAGCTACAGTAGCACCACAGTCAGATGCTGAGTCTTGTTTGGCTAGATTCATAAAGCTTAATCTGCCTAAATTTGCGGGGAAGATAGGAGAGGATCCCCAGGATTTCATTTGCACGGTAGATGATAGGTTGCATTTTACGTATACTTTGCATTACATTTTAGGTTTGTTTTGTATCGTAAATTGTTATGATTTGTGTGTTTTTATGTTTTTATACTCTTCTGATGTTTTAGGTGGATGTTAGTGGAATATGAGAGTTTTGGAGTTGTCTCTGCGCATTTTGGGCAAGAATTGCATCTCTGCATGATCACGCCGAAATAACCGTGTAGGCCGGTCTTGACCGTGGAGCATTGGGTTGTGTGCCACATTGTTGGGCTGCATTTTGGATGTGTTTTGAAGGCTAAAATTTAAATGGGTTGTTGGGTTAAAAATAATTAGTTTAAATTAGTTTTATTTTTATTATTTTAGTTATTTTTTAGGAGAGAGTAGGTTGTTCCAATTAAAAGACTTATTTTTCTTTCTTTTCTCTCTCTTCAATGTTTTTATTCTCTCCCACTTTCTCTTGGACGACAAACTCTATTCCATTAGGGTTTTCTCACTCCATTCTATTCATCATTCAGTTTTGACACATAAGGGAGGAGGCCGCCACTCTCTATTTCGAAATTATGGTGTTCTTCCTTAAGCATATGTAACTAACTTTCTCTCTAGTTAAGGTATTTCAAAGTTCAATGCATAAATATTGTGAGACTTTTATTTTAATTGTTATAGAGAATTTCAAGTATTTATTCCGTTTTTGTTCTTTCGTTCTTTTATTATTGTTTTCATTGATTAATTGACAATGACCCGTTAATTGATTGATTGGAATGATATATTATTATTTAGGTCTGATAGTGTGTCACATTAGTCTTAATATAGGTAACAGACAACTTGGGTGAACTTTGCTGAATGTTATTCATGTTGTGTGACTGAA
>CAODLS011775320.1:0-19601 GCA_948243855.1 Flueggea neowawraea | reverse complement strand
GCTTTCGTGAGATCGAGTAGTTCTAAAGCAGCGAATGTGTGGTTACGAACTAGGGGAAGGCATACGTTTCCAGCAGTTTGTGCTGTTGTTGCATACACTTTGGAAGAATGGAGTTGGTCTTCAAGAGACACCTTCTAGCAGGATTGCATTAAGAGTTGTTATATAACCCTAACAGGTGTATAACAATTACGCTTTCATCGTATGTTGGTCGCGCAGTCTATTTGCCTGTATGACATGAGATCTTCATCATGATTGGCATTAGTTTCATCATGATACATGACGAGCTAAGGTACCGTCATGTGCAAGTGGGAGATGTTGGAAAAAGTGGTCAGCGCCATGAACTGAACTCAGTCGGTCGAGGTGTGAACCAAGACATTGGGCCCAATTGGAAAATCCAATTGAGGAGAATCAAACTCGGTTAGTCAATCTGTGAACTGGGCCGTGAACCGAGACCAATTGGCAAGCCCAATTGAGTTGGGAATGAAATGGGCCCGTAAGGCCTACGAGCCCATTTGGAGGCTATATAAATGAGTCTTCCTCCTTCATTTCCTACATACAATTCCAACACAAACACACCTCCAAAGAGAGGGAGAGAGAAAGCTCTCCACCGGAAGAGAGCGAAGTTTGGTCTCCTATCCCGAGTCCTACACAGATCACGTGTGTCATCTAGATTGCGAAACAGCCGGGCATTCCCGTTGACATTTCAACCGTGGTTTGCTCGCAAGACCAACATAAAACTGGTCTTACTCTGTTGCTAGCTTTCACTAGAATCGAGGTTAATAAGTCGAACATATTTATTATATTGTTTATTAGTTTACCGTATGCGATTCCTTCAAGTAGGTTTAAAACGGATAATATCTTGGTCGGTTGAATGTGACGATCGTCAAGAAATATGGAACACAACATAATATAATTAAAATTTTGATTTTATTTGGTTTCGTTAGTAAACGTGTTGAGCAATAAATATATTTAAATTTGGGTGACAATTCCAAACAATTCAATAACCCGTGAAATCAAACATCCAGTATTTTTACAAACTTGATTGTAAAATATATGTGAATTTAATATATTTATACGAAACTAATTTTTTCAAGAATATAAGGTCTGATTTCCAACTATTTTTTTCTAGTCGAGATATGCATTGCTGTTATTATACAAATCAACCTAAAAAATTAAGTTAATAGGTGATGTTTTATATTTTCTAACAAGTCGATCCCCTTAAGTAGCTGAACTGAAGGAGGTAAGATTTGAACTCATGTCTTTTAATCATAAACCGCTTTAAAAGATTAAAAATTGAAAGGTGAGGTTCTGATTTTCATTTTTAACTACATTTTCTAACAACTCTACCCAATTTATTTAGTCTTGAACTCCATTTATTTACTAATTAATGTATAGTGTTGGAATTATCTCCAATAGAAAAAATCGATGTTGGGTAGCTCAGTTGATAAGCACCTACATTTAAGATTAAAAGGTTTTTGGTTCAAACTTTAAGAGTATCCATGTGGAATTTTCTAGAAAATCTAAGTTGTGGGGATTGGTCGCTCCCTCTGTGAGACCAATTAAAATGAATAAAAACTTTTTTTAAAAAAATCTCCGGTAGAAAAAAATCGGAGTTAATGTAAGAAAAACATTAACGTTAATAGAAAAGCCTTTATTTAGCTAATGTTGTGCGTGCAGCCGTCTTTCACGAGAAGTTCGGTAAGGGCTAGCAATTTTGTTTTCGCTGAAATCCAAAGCATCTGAATCTCACCAAATGCCATATTTAGAAGATATGTGCTTGTTTTGTAACTCTTGAAGCCCTCGTTAAAATATACTATACTCTTTGAATCTAATTAACATATTTATTTCAAATTAAATTCATTTTTACATTTTAATCAAGAATTCCAGCAATTAAATTTGTGAACACACAATTACATTTTCTTTTACAAAGATGAATTCAACCTTGAGTTGACAAGAAAAGAAACTTCATTAATTAGCTAATAATAATTAAAACACAGACACACACACCTCTACATGGATTGGATGATAAGACTAGAAATTAATACTACCAAACAGTACAATGAAATGATGCTAGCTATAAAGATAGACAAGCATCAGAAACTTGAAAATTTGTATGCTTATAGAAAATAGGCTCACAAAATGCAAAAAGATGCATGGATCGTCTGATTAATCATGACATTTTAAGAAAAAGATGATGATTACAAATGTCTGATAATAAATAACAAAAAGAAAGAAAAGGTAGTGCCAAGAAAGAAAAAGGAAGCGTAGATATGGCAGTGATGACCATCTTTAGTTTAGTTCTTGATTCTATCCTTGGATTGCACCACCTGAAAATTTTTTAAATTAATAACAATTAACCTTACTAGACATAGTTATTCAATTTGAATCAAATACATATGTAATAATATAAATAATGTTCTTCATAATATTCACCTGGAAAAAAAAAATAGATAGGAACTCATGATGATGATCAAAATGATAATTCGCTGCCAGACTCTCTTGGAGCATTGCATCTGTAGCATTCGGTTCTGCTAGCAAAATTGTGGTCGTTGCAACTGTGAAATTAAAACAAATTATTTAAGCTAGAAGGATGATTCGAAATTATTTATCTAGTATGTTTTCTAAAATACTTGCGTACCCGTAATTAATTTGTATAGAGAACTACTTGGAAATAGTTCAAGTGGTTAGTTATCTGTATTATTATCGAACTTGAAGTTCTAGATTCAACACGTTGAGCCATATACGCAAATTGTAGTTAGTTTAATTACCTGGTGCAAATCCAGTCACCAGATTTCCAACCAGATCGGCTGGTAGAACCTCCGCCGAAACCGAAACCTCGCATCCGAGACATATCACCATCTAAACCACCACCAGAGGATTCATCTTTGGACACACCACACTTGAAACAGATAGACCTACTTGCAAAATTATGAGCACCACAATTTCCAACATTGCAATACCAGTCACCAGGCCTCACATCAGGACCACTACTGAACCCAAGAGATGACCCTCCTCCTCTCCCTCCAAAGCTTCCATAATGGTTACCACCACCGCCACCCCTCTCTCCAGGCCTCGCCTCTCCGCACTGCTGGCATGCTTCCCTTCTCTGGAAGTTTAGGTACTGACACGACCTACAATTCCAGTCTCCTGGCCTGCTCATCTTTCCTCTTGACAAAGAATACAAACCCTAATGAGTTTAATTATGAAAAAATATGTACACTAGAAAATATAGAAATACATTCACGAGCTATGTGATATTGGAATCATCTTCAATGCAAGAAGAATATTTGGAAGAAAAAAAAAGGAAGTTTCCTTAAAGCTTACCTTGAGAATTAAATAAGCACGGATTTGGAAAGAAAGAGAGAGGAAAAAGAAAATAATGAAGAAGCTGCAAGTTAGGATGATTTAGGTTTTGAAGCTTAAGGTGGGTTTATATATATACACAGAAGGGCTAGACCTCGATAATGGAGAGGCTTTGCTTTGCAAGTAGAGGATGGATTTATGGTTTTGGCTTTCTTTTTCATATTCTTCACTTTGGTTCTCCTTGAACGATGGGATCACAAGACATTATGCTTGATTACGAAAAAGCGGTAAAAGAAAGTTTGAAAATAAGATTCGGAACCAAACATTTATGCAAATTAATAATTTCTAGCTACAGCTTTAGGGCTTCTTGTGAGGTGCCAGGTGAATATCAATCATGAAAGCATCGCATACTAGATTTCATTCGTGTTGGTAATTCCCTTCATGCCCTCCTTGCCCTAATAATTATGTATAATTTCTTTTTGGAATAATTTAAAAATCTTGAATTATTATTTAAGTTTTCATTTCTCTAGTTAATTAGATAAATAACCATTAAGATCAATATATTTCCAAATATAAAATAACAATTATGCACTAATAATGTCAATTATATAAAGATTGCTACATAAATAGAACGTCTGAAATAAGGAGTTGCACCAATGCATGAGACACAGCCGATCAAGGTTGATAATTCATGAACTTGTTAATTCTCCCTAGCTATATTTCTAATTTCATATATAGATAAGCAGAACACATTGGTCATTATTGGCAAAAGATAAATGGCAAGATGATATTTATTTATAAGCTTGCACACTTACCACTAGAGAAGAATATGCATTCTTTTGATTGAAGTTCAAAGGACTACTTTGCCAGTTTGGAAGCCCCATATAAAGTATATCCAATTCCTTTAATATAACTATTATATATTATTTAAATCATTTAACAATTTAATGAAACTTTATCTTATGTTTTAAAAAAATAATTTGTTTATTAAATAGCTTTAATTAAGATGGGAACACAATTTATCAGAAATGCTCGTCCTTTTTCCATTTCTAAAAACATAACTAAGACGGTTAAGTTACTAAACTTTTTATTTCATTAATTCTCATAGGATTACATTTTCAACCACTTAATATAAAAATTCTATTTTAATACTATTTAGTATATAAAAATTCGTGATTTTAATGACCTGTAATTCTATGTTGTTGATCGAGGAGGATTTGGATAAGGAACAAAAAAACGACCCATACTTCTTTTCCAAACAAATTAAATATTGGGCACATCCAAAAACCCTAGAGAGAAGACCCCACCCTTATTCTTATCTTACAAGAGCAAAGGGGTCCTATGTTTTAGGTCATTTAAATGATATATATTTATACTTAGAGAACCACTTCATGGCGAGCAGTCACTCGGGAAAAATGGTGATTACTATACATTTTTTGAATATTCCTTTTTATTCGAACTAAATTGTCGGGACAAGTCAAAAGGGCACAATTAGACAACTTTATTTTTTAAACTTTATTTCTCTTTATTCTTATTGAAATTCCCGTGACGGGCTAAATCTTTAACCGGAAAAATAATTTGGTTTATTGGAAGAATATGTAATCATTTTATTCATGTATATACTCTTAATTATAATTACCTATAAAGTATTTTTTGTTGATTTTTAACCCTTTTATTTAAATTAGAGGGTTTAAGAATAATATTTTTCAAAATGACGTTGAACCATACTTTTTTTTTTTTACAAAAGGAGCAGGATGTTATTTAAATTTTGTTACTATATATAAATTTTCTCGATGAATAATATAGAAATTTGAATTTGGTCGTGTTAATGTAATTTACTAGTTACATCGTAGCCGATGCAAAAGTAAAAAAGTTACATTACATAGGTAACTTCTAGGAAGGTGAAGGAGCTGTTTTTTTCTATTATTTGAAATGAGGTAAAGGATAATAAATTAACAATTGGAGATAATTAAGGGAATAATTATCAAGGTAATTCAAAATGAAGAGAAAAAAGAAATGGTATTCGATAAAGATGGTCGAAGCTGATGATGGAAAAGAAGTCTTCGGGGTTCAAATTTTGACCATCATTTCGTTTCTTTTTCTGCACCTGCTCTGTACTGCCTTTTTCACCATCAGCTTCCATTTTCCGATTCAGCCTTTTATCTTCTTAAAATGATCTCTTTAATTCCAGCAAAGTTCGAAGAGTAATTGCTTTGAAAAATAATTTAAATTAATTAAGAAAATAAAAACACAAAATAAGACCACAACCCACCATTTTTTTTTGGAGAATGGTAAAGAAGGCTGTAGCAAAACTGTGAAAAAAAAAGCAAAAGAAAAGGTGACTGATTCGATTCTCTTCTCTTTGCGAAATATGTTTTCATGCATATATTCTATCACCATCACCTACATCTATATATACATGAATAATTAAATTTTTTTTGGTAATTGTCCCTTATAAGGTTTCAACCCATGACATTGTTTTGTCTATATGTTTTTGCTTGTTTACTAGCTATACTAATCCTCATAAATATATAGATGAATAATTATATATATCTTTTTTTAACCAAAATCATATATATCGTTAAGACGATATGTTAATATGATGATTAATATTCTGACCTTAAGAGAGGAGAAATTTTAGAGAAAATCACGTCTTTGTCTCTCTCTATTACAAGAAAAATTAAATTTTAAATTTTGAATTGATAATACATGCATCTAACCATTTGAACTAACTTTGTTTGGTAGATAGTCATGCACTCTTTATAATTTTTTTTTTCATCATATACATATTATTTATCAAAATCAACAGAAATTGAAAGTAGCATTTAATTAATGAAGTTGTATATAATATTTTTTTAGAAGAAAGAAGACGACAAAAATTTGGTGAAATTCTCGAAAACGTTGATGAAGGCAAGAATGTTTCCATGATGCGTGTTTAGGTTGCATGCACGTGAATTTATGTGTATGATGTCGTTATAATGATAAAAGTTTGCTTTTCTTTCTCTTTTACTTTTTTAGTCATCCAATATCTTTTCTATTATGCTCAAGAATTCCAAAATGTCCATACTAATACTATTCATAGTTTTACCAGCAAACTTATAATCGGATAATATTGGATATTAAGGTTTGATATCAGATAAATTTGAATTTCATTTCTACATAAAATGAAATTTATAAAAATTTGTATTAGAAAATAAGGTAACATATTTAGTATATTTTTCAAAATTTTCATTTGCTAATGATTTGAATTCATGCTCTCTTTGGAGTGATACACCAAGATATCAATTCTTTACTTTTTTTTCTAAATGGATTCTCTAGTTTATTGTACTGCAGAATTAATTAAAAAGTGATCTTGCACTCAAGTTTGGCTTGTTCGAGTTCAAAAAAAAAAAGGTTTGGCTTGTTAATACTGTGTTATATATGGTTTATTTTATATGTCACCTGTGGTATAAAAAATTTGGGTTAAGGTTCACTTTTGACCCTTCACCCCATCCTGCCTCTCACCTAATTCCAGCTCAAGAAAAAAAAAAATCCCTTTATCTTTGTTTTCATTCCGATTTTGGAGGTCTTGTTGGCCTTCCCTGAACTTCAGGCTAAGAATCTAGCATGTATGGCCGCACTATCCAGGGAGGGGGAAGTGAAAGTGAGAAACTTTGGTGCTAGTTTGTTGTAAAAATTGCTAAGCCAAAAATGATGCCTCTTGCATTGATTTTATTCTATGTAGAATTACCTAACACTATTTGGGAGGAGTGCTTTGTTTGGAATGGCATGGTTAGGGGAGGTTAAAAAAATTGACTCTTGTTTGAGAGGAATAGAAAGTTTTAATTGAAGGGTTTTGGTGGGTTTTGAAGGGTTAAGTTTTGTATTAGTTTTAAATTAAGGTAGTAACACTCGAAATTAGAGTGTTACCGTAGATTTTATGCAAGGGGAGGGGAAAAACTTTTGATGAAAATTATGTCCTCACATACTATTTTAATTCCTAATTTACCCTTAATACTATTTTACCCTAATATTACTTATTATGTCTTATTATTTCTCTCATCTAAGAATCAGACCACGTTTTTCAACCTACTAAAGAAAGAAATTTATCCTCCACTTCGCTAAAAGCAGCAATCTTCCTTGCAAGTATGTATACTATTATTTTTTATTTATTTATTTGGTACTTGTTCTCAATTTTTTTTAATTTTTCTAGGTGTTTAGACTAATAATGTTTAAATTTTTTCTTTGATAAGACCAAAAATATTGAAGTATTTTTTATTTATAATTTGATTAGATAATTTTTGTCATTAATTCATAGTATGATAGGAAATTAAACTATAAAAACGTAAATAAAATCATTTATTAATGTATAATATCATGGGAACAAATTTAGAATAAAATTAATCAACTCATCATAACTCATTCAATCTAAACAAATACAATTATTTATTAACATTTCATTTACGATCAGTTACGATTCATTTGTCCAAACAAGCTAAAGTTTTATAATCCATTCCGTTTTTTCAGTTCAATCCAATCTATTACTAACACTTCCAATTCATTTCGACTATCTCTCCCAAACAAAGTGTAAGTCACTTGACTAGGAGGATACCTTTATTTTGATTTCTAACCGTGTCAGCCCATGCTTTCCAACCATTCCTCAAAAAAGTAGTTCAAAATGAGTTTTAGCTTGTAGTTAACTAGGACAACGCATATTTTGTCTCCTTATATAATCAGGGTTCAAACCGTGTTAAACTTCCTGAAGCAAGATTTGAATCATTCACAGAAGTGGAGAAAACAAAACAAATTGGCTCAGGTATAAAATATGGCCCTTAAAGCCTCCCTCCTTTCTCAGACTCACCCGTTGATGTTCATTTTAAGAAGAATCATTCATTTGTTGTTGCTGAGGAGTTGGATTGACAGATAGAGATTTCTCACAGAGGTAATGTATAGGTCACGGAGCATTACATTGTTGTTCATAATGGTACTAAAATAAATGGTTGAATTGTCAAAGCTGGATTATCAAACTAAACCCAAGGTTTGTGGTGCATTTGTCTTTAGGCGTTTTCTAGCTAGTTTGCCACTAAGAGCTCATCCCTCATATTACGTTAGATGACCCTGTAAAGTCAGGGTTTACTGCAAATAAGTAGAGAAGGGAAAGAAGAGAAAGAAGGGTTGGAAAGAAAGGTGAGGTTAGAGAGGAGCAAAAGAGACGTTTCATTCCATGATCCCAATAACAGATTACATTTCCTCTTATATAGTCTCAGATATGGCCAAATACCAGCATTACAATTATGCATTTTCTTATAATCATTCCTTGCTCATGCCATCACATAGTCATGCACCCACGCAGGTTGCTTGCGAACACCTCTGCACTACCTTCTCCTTCTGGAATTGAATTTCCAGCCACGTCATCACTGGTTCCTTCGTCTGGTAACAGATCTAAGGTCTGGGCCCATTTCTTCATCTTCAGCTGTGCCTCATTCAATTCAATAGGATATTCCAATGTGCTACCATATTATAGGGATAGAATTTGGTAAATATCAACATCTAATGCTTGAGTAATGCTAAGAAGATGGAAATATTAATTAAACCAAGATATCCACTATTAATTGAACTATTAGCCTGAAATTTTTACGGGGGACCGATTTTAGACAAATATTATGTTTTAGTCTGATTTTTATTAAGTGGTCCAGTTTTAACCTGACCTCATAACAATGTTCCATCATTCAAAAATTATTAATCAAGAAGGCAAAATATAAACAATAGTTTATTAAAATTTCAAGCCCTTCAAATTATCTTCTATTCTCACAACTTGAGTGGGATGGACTATTGGGAGATTTTGCATACTAATCACTATCCTAAAAAATTTTAAAAAAAATGCAAAATAAAATTTCGAGATTTAAAAAGACAAAAAAATGTATCATTGTGTGTTAATTTGGGGAGAAGCCATGGTAGCCAAACTAGCTAGTAGTTATTGAATCATACTTGACTGTCAAATCAAGGTAATTATTTATAAACTTCAAATATATATTTGACAGGTATATTTCTTTATTGTTATCATTAGGTAATGCACCAAAACTATTTTTCTCCATTTTAGGCCCATAATCATCCATTTAAGAGGATGGGGAATGATAGAGAAAGATGGAGATGGAAAATAGTTTAATTTTCCCTTGCATGGTAAATAAAAAATATGTTAAGGGAACATATTTTTAGAGGAGATGAATAATGACCCGTAGATAAAATGATCAAATACAGTTAAATTAATCTTTATCCCCTTGTTTCCATCCTGGTTTGGAGTTGAACATATTTCAACTCCTTTATAGGGATGGAGATGAATGGATCATCTCCATTCCACTTCCCCTTCTTTAATAAAAAAGTATTAAACAAATCGAATTTTTGAGTATCTCCACTAATCTTCCCCTCTCTCCTCGATTATCTTGTTTCACCACTTATCCACAAATAGGAGTTGTTGAGGGAGAAGCTTATTATTTTTAGGATTAAAAGAGAGGAAGAGATTTCTTTTTGTGTTGTCCGTTAATAATAATTGACGATGTTAAGTTATAGGGACGAAATACTATATTTCTTAAAAAAAGGAGGAATAAAATCGCGCATTCAAGTGGATCAAACTATCAAAGGGATGGATTGGAAATTAACCAAAAACTACAACAGACCAAACGGCGCCGTTTGGTCGATGGACAAATTGAGTTGCAGTCCTGTCTTCAACCTCTAAACATAACAAATGTACTCTCATTCCCAGCTTCCCTACACACACTTCAACTCGCACCGCTACTGGTTCTCTGCTCGCGGGAGTGTCGTGTTTGTTAAACGTGCTGTGTTGTGGCCAAGTTAGCTTCTCGGTTGCCTTCTGGGTTGAAGGTGCTCGCATGCTTACAGTGCCCTTAATGGGCTAACTGCTTTTCTTGTGCTCCGATAATTGGAGATGCTAGCACTGCAAGGAGCTTTGCGGTTGTGGGGTTACGATTTTAGAGCTTTGTAGGAACAATGTTCCGAGTTGGATTAGTCATGATGGCAAAGTATTCTTTGGAGGGAATCTTTCCATTAATTTAATGGCTGTAATTCTGCTTGCCCTTTTGACTTCGATTCTCTGTTTGGGGTGTTGGGGAGTCTTCAATTTTCAATGACTGCAACTGAGGTAAAGTCTTTGGCTTTGGTGCGAATTATTACATTGAAATATAAAAGATTTCGTCTTGCTCTGGCTAATTGTGACTTACAGTGTTGTTAAAGCTATTGTTAATGGAGCAGTTTTGCTTTCTGTAAGCTGGTTTTTGACACCCCCACTTGTTTGATAAAATGTCACAATGATGTTCTTTTGATGTGTTGTGTTTGGATTTAGAGTTGAATTTGGAGGAGAAAGAAATTGGATATATTCGAAATTGTGGATTTTATTTGCCAATTATGTTTGATGGGTATCTACAGAGGTTTCTCTTTGATGCGAGATACTTTAGAAGCCAGAGATTAAGAGGTGTAAATTGGGGCTTGAGGTGGTGTCATTTTTCAGACGCATTGCCTTTGGAATGGTATAAGAAGGTGTTTCCAAAGATAACCCAATTGAGCCAGCAGTTACGTCATGTTGATTTTATTGATGGGAGGCTAGTGAATATGAATGATGGTTCTGTCATTGTTGATGATCACATTAAAAACAAGGTGCACACTTTGAAGTCACTAGCAAGGGTTTTATTGGACATCCATTGGTTCAGCAAAAACTAAATCACAATTTGAAGGTCTTGCCTAGTGATAAGAAACATCAGCAAGTGGCTTTTTTCGCTAAACCAAATGAAAGAGAGCCAATGATTTTAATTCACTTACTAAAGTCAGTGACTATCTTAATGTGTCTGCTCAACAAAGGAAGCAGGTGCGACTCACAATTTGTCCCCAGGTTACACAGCATCGTATATCAAGGGGTACCCTTGAGAAGGTACTGAAGGAGTTAAAGTTAGATTTGGATTCCTTAGATTGTCATTGTCCTGACAAAGGTAACAGCATGGGACAACAAATAATCTACAACTGCTTAAAACTCTTGGCTGATGCTAGTGTTTCATATGATGAAGATTCTACGTCATGGATACGGCTCGTT
This sequence comes from Flueggea neowawraea, assembly GCA_948243855.1. Taxonomy (NCBI): domain Eukaryota; kingdom Viridiplantae; phylum Streptophyta; class Magnoliopsida; order Malpighiales; family Phyllanthaceae; genus Flueggea; species Flueggea neowawraea. The sequence continues at coordinate 8,221 of CAODLS011775320.1, read as the reverse complement.
CCGACTAAAAATGTGGATTATGATAGTTCTGCTAAATGGGAAGACGTTCTTGAGATGTTCAATGATTTAATTGGGCAAGTCAAAATGGAGAAGAGTTTACTCTATCATGCCTCCAAACTTCAGGTTATGAAAGAAGGATTAGCACAAGTCAAGGATGTCTTGATTGATAAAGATATAGGATATAGAGAGGCTCGTTATCAAGAAATCCTTTCGCAGAAGAAACTCTCCAAGACATTGGGTCACTCTTCCGGCTGTTTGTTCACACTTCTATCATATTACCTGTGTGGTTATGTTAGAGATATTGAAGTTGACATGCGTGGTGGGATTTATGACAGGGACGGTAAAGGGAAAAGGTTTTTGTTGTGTATGGGAAGGATTTTGAGGACAGATGAGGGAAAGATGGTCTGAAACGGGGTGAAGCAACTGGACAGAGCTCTTGGAATATTCAAGTTTGTATGGGAAACAGCAGGGATGAAAGAAGCCTTGGAGTTGCGAGGCCACCTATGGTGTGTTGGAGCCAAAGATAGGACTCTCCTACAGAGGAAACCAGTACTTTGTACATGGTATTAGTTTCTGACCATAATGGTAACCAACTTCCTAATCAAAAGATTCATAGTTTCTACAATATGCAATAAAGTTCATATATGAAATGTCGACATATTTGTTTATTTACAAGTAATACGGCTGTTCTGCCATGGTGATGTAGTCAAACTGCATGATTTATTTATGGTTTTAATGATCTTATTTTGGTGACTGTATGATTTGTGTTTAATGAGCCCCATTTATGTGTTTCTTGTGGCTGATGTTGTTTATAGTTTCGTTAATCTGTTCGAATTTTTGTTTTATTCTTTGGTTTTAAACGTACAAGTATTGTTGAAAGAGATTTTCTTTTTCTGTTGTAGTAAATCAATGATAATTAGGCTTGCTAATCTTTGATTAAACACAAATAATTAGTGTACCTTAGTGCATCCCGTGGTCAATTTTGGGTTTTTGTAATGTGCATGGAATTTAAACTGTATTTAGCCATTGGGGAGTACTGAGCAGATTACTTCTTTTAGTGACAAGTCTATTGAGCTTCCAGACACAAACTATTGTTTGCAAATTCGTGAGAAGGCAGAATATCCATGGTTATCCAGCAAGCTGGTTCAGATTGAAGAGGGTTTTACTGCTAAAGATTTGGTGTGCATTGTACTATGTAATGAGGTTGGTTCATGCTTACTAGACCAGTAAAAACTGGCAACAAGAACAACTCAACATGATTCTTTTGTTATCTGAACCAGGGGAGAGAGAGAGAGAGAGTAAGAGACGTAAGTTTGAAACGTTTCAAACGTTTCTTGAGTTTCAATAAACATGACCATCCCAGAAGTCAGAGATGATGAAATGTGAAATCCTTTTTTGTGTTTCAATACCGTTCAAGAAAGTGGGATGTTCTGTCAATGGCTTGTAAACTTCTAATCCTAAAATATGATCTCAAAACTTCTCTTCCAAGTACAAGCAATTCATTTTGGTTAAAACACGCTATCAACCATTTAGCCGTGAGTCTTCTCACACACAAGAAACCATTTCCAGCAAGGTTTCAACTCATTTCAACTTAGATTTTGAAGAGCTCTGTAGCGGCTTTGCTATCAGCCTGGCAGGAGCCTTTCTGATCACTTTCTTCACGTCATACTTCACAGATGAGAGGGCACAGATCAGCGCAAGAAACATGGTTGGGTAGACGTAGATAGATTTCGCAGGATCTGTACTTGCTGGCTTTCCCAGGATGCCTTCCTTGACAAGGCCCCAAATTATCAATAGTGTCCCAAACATGGACATCCTTCCAGGTTTCACAATTCCCACAAGTGCTCCTGCCACAGAAAAGTAGCTTCCTGCGAGAACCTGGGACAAGAACAATAAGATAGACATGAAAAATCGACTAAAACAAATCAGAATCCTGTGCTTGTTCTAGTATAGTGGAAGTGAAACTTCTCAAAGGCATAAGTGGATGGCCATTATAACCAAGTCTTGCTTAAAAGATAAACTACGTAAACAAAACTCTGCAAAAGAGTGGAATATTATTCATGAAAGAAACAAGCACAAAGTCGTTCTTAACCATTTCTTGTTATGTAAAACATTGTTAGAAATTCAGTATGACTGTTAGAATAATGCTTGACGCAAACATGGAAAAATACAAAGACAAGGGAGCATGCATCTCATCCATCTCTATAATCAGCATCACTAGTTTAGATATTGGAGCAATGTATTTGAAATTCAAGTCATCTTTTTCCCCAATTCATTATCAATAAAGAAGCTTAAAATTATCTGCTTTCTTAAGCTCCCTCAATTCCTTATTTAAAAAAACTACTAAGCATCTCATGGGAAAGTATTGAGGAAAACTGCATAATTACTTGATCAGATGCAAACACTAGTTTAAGAAGCACGAAAACATGAGGAAGCCAAACTATTCAAGAAAAAAATGATAAAGATGATTTGGTGCGTGATACAAGTAGAATTGTCAAAAATAATTGAAGCACATATGTACAATTACGATGAATTCACAGATCTGCACTCTACTCAAAATAAATTGCAATGACGCCTGAGAGAAGATGAAAATGAGAAGAATTAGAGCAGTAAATATGAAAAATAAGAAGTTAAAATGCAGTACCTCTAAGCGCTGGAGATCGGTTACTGCAGGAGTTTCCTTCACATCAGTCAAGTTGTAGATGCTCAACAGGTTTTCCCACCTTGGAACAATCATATTCCTCACAAGACCATGAGCAATGGCTCCAGGATATAGAAGAGCTTTTACTACAGGAACAGGAAAGATCTCACTAGCAATCAATTGAGAAGATGTGACATGGATCGGTGATGAACACATTCCAGATCGGCATGGAACCCTGTGAAAAAGAAGAAAAAAACAGCATATTTTTCATTTTCTTTTCCATTTTACAAAGTGAACCATTCATCAATAAACAGAATTGACTGTGTGCAGTGAAAATACCTTTTTTATTTATAAATAAAGTTACTCCACAATTCGACATCATTCTACTGGATTATCCCAAAAGGACATGGCAAACATAGCCAAATGATTTGAAGACTGACTAATATAAGTGAACGTACAATGGCAGAACAATTACAGATGAGCATTGTAATGATTAGCAGAGAATGTAGCACAGAATCTCAAATTAGATGTTAAGTAGCAAACATCACCAAATTAGATGTTAAGTAGCAAACATCACCAACATTAACTTTCCCAAAACCTCATTGTTTATAAAGTTTTTATTAATATCCAATTTTGCTAAGTAATCATCCCACAGATTGTACTGGTCAACTGTTTGTTCCATGTTTTAGCACACCTTAACCAAAACCCTTCATGTTATGTGAAGCTATCTAAACTCGAATAGATTTAGATGACATGAATTACGATTCAATATCTCAGACATGTACACACTCCTACACAACTACAAGCAAATAAATCCAACACTAAATTCAGCACCGTATCCTTGATCTCAGAATAACTACCAACAACAATAAATTCTAAACTTTCTCTACCACATAAAATTAGTAAAGCTCGACACCGACAATCAGCTACCATTTCAAAACGAAGTTGAAAACTTTTTCAACTAAAAGACAATACCCGGAATCCGAAATTCAGGATGCTGTGTAGAAATCAAGGGTATTAACAAAACCCATATGAAAGCAACTATTCTAAGGTAAAGATTCGGTCATGGAAGACAGAGGTTAAGTACCTGAAAAGAGGAACCTGGAGGATGATGAGGAAGAAGAAGATGCGGGAAGCTATTGATGGGAGACTGTTGACCCATCCCCTCTTTGAATTGGAGGAGTTGCTGTTGCTGCTTGTTGCTGCCTTTGACGACGATACTATCGCCATAGATGATATTTACTCACACTCAAATTCTACCAATGATGTTTTCTTGTCTAGCTGGAGAGACTTTTTGATTTGTGAGGGACCTGGATCTAGTGCTCCATAATTGATACTTGATAGCCTTATTACACCTTGTCAACCCTGAACTAATTGAGAATGTTCCCGTGGCCCCTTCAATTTTGAAATGGGCATTTCGTACACATAAACATTTTTCGTTCTTTTGTATGGTAACCCCTAATCTAACTAAGAGGATCTCTAATGCATTGATCCATTTAAGACTTGATTAAGTTATTACATTAGTAATTTATTAACTTTTCACTCATCATATTATCTCTCTCTAATTCTTAACCTCTTATTATACTCTACTATAGAATCTACAATCACTTCACTCATCATTTAATTTATTTATAATATATAAATAGTAAAAAATATATTTATTTCACATAAATATTTTTGTGACTTAATATTTGAGTTAAAAATAATATTTAAAATAAATATATCATAAAAATTATTTTGATTGAATTTTAAAAATAATATTTTTAATAAATAAAATAAATGATAAATTGAATAAATATTTAAATTAAAAAAATATATATTTTCAATGAAAATATATTCGAAATTAACCAAAAAAACAAATTATGGATAATAGGAAATTATATAAATAACCTAGGTTATATATGGATATGGTAAGTTTGAAGGATAAAGAGAGAATGGTAGGTTTTCATAATTTTATAAATTCTTAGCATTTGGGTTTTGAAAAATGGTAATTTGAAATTTGGATCCATTTTTCTTCAAAAAAGATGAAAAATTTTGGAATGATAAAATGTTGAGTGTGAAGAAAATAGTGTCTATTTATAATGTGATAAAATTGATTAAAAATATTAAAATATTAAATTGTTGAAAAATATCTATTTATAGTGTTCTAGAATTAATTAAAAATAAAAAATAAAATAAAGAAAATGTAATAAAAAAATAAAAGAAATAAATAAAAAAGAAGAAAAACATAAAAAAAAATTAAAAGAAGAGTAAAGAAATAGGTGGAGTCTAGTTTGTCAGTGGACTCCACCTCATGAACTACTTCATGCAGATGAAGTGATTCATGTTATTATACTCTCCCTAATCTTAATGGGAGAGTATAATGAGTTGGAAGTTATTAACCTCTCATTATATATGCCATAAGAGTATATTGCAAACTTATCGATGTTGATATGACAATACTTTCCTGACAATGTAAAACATATCAACATCAACCACAATGATAATGTTTGCAGAGAAGGAAAAATAATGACTTAAGACATGATTTATCCCTTGAAGTTGTAAGGATATAGAGACAAAAGAGGATGTAGGTTTGGTGTGTGGGTGGATTTGAAGATATGAATTTGTTTTTGTATGTTCCTTTCTTGTGAGCATTGAGGATTTTAGTTGTGAGTTTTGGTTTTAGACGAGATCGTGGAAGGTTTAGAAGAGGAAGATAAAGATAATTTGATTTATGAGTTTTGCCTTGGTATGATTTTTGTTATTTGAGTTGGAAGATGATGATTTGAGTAGAGTTTCGTTTTGGGTTTTAGTATTTAGGCTGAAAGAGGAAGATGAAGATAATTTTAGTTGTGAGTTTTACATTAGTTTGATTTAAAGAGAGAGCAAATTTTGTTTTCAAATATAGTTTAATTGGTTTGGTTTCTATCATATATGTTGGTTTGATTTTTAAGTCTGAATCAATCCGCATCAACACCAAAAAATAACATATTTCAGCCCATACTTGAGTTCACCCGACATGCCAAATCAAAACTTAGGGTTTAGTTCTTATGGATTAGACAAGAGTGGGGGCTATTTTGAATATTTAAAATGCTGAGGATGATATTTCAGGAATACCTACAACTTCATTGGGTAAATCATGCCTTAGGCTAAAAGTAATTTATAGAATGAGATCCAAATTATGCACCTTATTGTTAAGTCTTGTATCGTTCATCTATTCTTTTAATGCAGACAAGACTACTTAAATCTCATAATTGATCCAATAAATAGGAGCAAATGTGTGATGGAACCGTGTGCATACTTGCGCACTATCTACACTATGCACGCCCTTATTGTGTTGCATCTTTTTACAAAGTTACGTTCCATTTATGTTGTGCATATTTTTTTACTTCACTTGCTCAATTCCACCCTACATATGACACGATTAAAAAAGTCCCAATATATACATAGTTGTCTCATAACCTCATATTCATTTAACTATTAAAAAGAGTTACAAAAACAACTTGACCACTTTTTTAACCTCCTTTTTCTTATTGGTACATTAGAGAAACTTAAAGTATCCTATATGTACAATAGACTCCTTAACTTTAGAAAATTAAATATATTATTTTATTTTTATTTGTGTATTAATTTTTATTAAAATTTGTGTATTAGAGAGATAAAATATTAGAAAGTAAATATTTTATTGATAAAATAGATGAATAGTATTAAACAGTGAATAGTAATTCTTTAAGTTTGGTGAGAAATTATAAAATTGTTAAAGTTATTAGTTAATTTATTAATAAAATATTAAAAAAGAGAGTTGAATTGTAAGTGAAAATATAGTTGAGTTCAAAATTAAAGACAACTGTAGTATTAAAATATTATATTTTAAAAAAAAATTATTAAGGATACTGTTGTACATGCTCTCTAACTTGTATCAAACAATGATGAAGAGGAGAGTTGGTAGTAGTTATAGCAGGGGTAGTGAATGGGTATTATACTGCACAATGAGGAAAGGTGCTAAAGCATGCACAACAATAATTTTCAATATCCTTTCTAAAATATAATATTTTATCTCATTTATTGTCTAGAATTTTGAATTCACTCTAAAATCACTTAAAATTTAACTCTCTTCTTCAATATTTTATTAATAAATTAATTAAATTTTTTTAGTGCTACAGTTCATCAACAAAACTAAAGAATTATTGTTCACTTTTTAATGCTCCACATCTAATTCATTAATAGAATATTTACTTTCTAATATATTTTCTCTCTAATACATAAATTTAAAGATAAGTTAACAAACAAATATAAAGAGTCTGTTATACATGCTTTTAGCTACAAAAGTGAAAAACAAAGGTTAAGGACAGCACTTGCATATTTTGAAGTTTTAGGGGCTGACTGCGCATTTTGAAAAACAATTATCTACTTGAGCAAAACTTGAAAAGCATGAAAACGGTGCGTTTCAATCAGGCTATAAATATCTCCATAAATGAATAGATAACACATCGCAGACCGATTTCTGAAAGAGCGTACGGCATGGCGTTTGTTTTATCTCCATCGTGTTGGAAATCCGCCTCCTCCATGGCGCTCCGAACCACTTCACTCTCTCCCCGTAACGAACCTCTGTTCCGAGTGAATGTGTCGTTAACCAATCAGGTCCGGCCACGTCACTCTCTCGCTCTCGCCTTCTCTCTCGGAGAAACCACAGCTCTGCGCTTACCTCCTCTTCAAAGAAGAAAGTAAGTGCTTGTAAAATCAAATAAATGAATTTGATGAACCTTTGTTGTAATTTTGAAGAATTGAAATATTTTATTTTATTGATTGTGATAGAAAGGTTCGAAGTATAAGGAAGTGAAAGAGGAGGAGGATGACATTGACGAAGATGCCTTTGGGGCACTCTTCAGCATGCTTGAAGAAGACCTCAAAAACGACGGCGTGTCGTTTGGTGATGAAAATGACGACGACGACAATATAAAAGAAGAAGATATCGAACAGCTTCAGCGCGAATTGGAGCAAGTACTAGGAGTAGCTGATGACGAGGACGATGACTTCGTATTAGTACGTGAGGATGATGATAGTGTCGATGAAAATGACGACGACGATGACGATGAGGATGAGAGACCTGTGAAGCTTAAGAATTGGCAGCTTAGAAGGCTGGCTTCTGCATTGAAAAAGGGCCGCAGGAAGACTAGTGTGAGTCTTTCTTTTTTTTTTTAAGCATAGTCTTCCTTGTTATTCAACTGAATTTGCTGTTTTATCGACACTTTAGGGTTTGCGAATTGAAGTTCTGTGTTGATTTGTTTGTAGATTAAGAATCTCGCCGCGGAGCTTTGTCTTGATAGAGCTCTTGTTCTTGAGCTGCTTCGGGACCCTCCTCCGAATCTTGTTATGATGAGTGCTGCTTTGCCTGATGAGCCTGCCTCTGTCATGCTGCCAGTGGCGGAAAGTAATAAGCCTGTTGATAGTGTTCCTGTGGAAATGGCGGCTGCGGATACTGTGAAATCTGAAGGTGAGAAGAAAGCTCCGGTTCATGTTATGAGGCATCAATGGTCTGCTCAAAAGAGATTGAAGAAGGTCCAAGTTGAAACCCTTGAAAGAGTTTATGGACGAACTAAG
>CAODLS011775191.1:0-15754 GCA_948243855.1 Flueggea neowawraea | reverse complement strand
GTGAGCCTTAGGAAACTAGAGGTGAACGGTTTCCTAGTTGAGCCTACAAACACTAGAGGTTTACTTTTCTTGTTTGGTCACAAAACAATGTGTAACGGTTTGCTTATTGAGCCCACAAAAACAAGTGGTGTAAACAGTTTTCCTCCACCTGAAAGTGAGGAGATAATGGATTGAAATTCTTGAGTGGACCTCAAGGAGTGGACGTAGGTCAAGGAGGATCGAACCACTATAAATTGAGGCTTTGTTTTCTCTCTTCCTACTCTATTTACTTTTCTTTATATTTGTGAATTGGTGATTTTATTGCTTCAGCATTTAAGTTTGATTTACTTGTTTTAAGATTTGTTATTTGGTTTAATTTGCAAAAGTTTTCAACAAAGTTTTTAACATGATAAAAATCCAATTCGCCCCCATCTTGGATTGTCATTTCTTATTGGGATCAGGACTTTCAGTTGGTATCAGAGTTTGTGCTCTTGATATTTTTTTTGCTTAACATCCAAAGAGTTAAAGATTCCAAAAATGACATTTTTTTATAGCATTCATAGATATGAAGGTTTGGCTATTAATCGTGCTCCTTTCTTTGATGACAACGATTACATCTATTGGAAAATAAGAATGAGAGTGTTTCTACAATAAGAAATTGTGGAGATATGGGATGTTATTGAGGAAGGTCCATTTGTGCCAACCAAGCTTGTTGATGGAAGAATTGTGAAGAAACCAAAAGAAGAGTGGAATGTAAATGAAAAAAGGCTTACATCTTACAACCACAAAGCTATGCATATTCTCTACTATTCTTTGAGTAAATCTCAATTCAACAAGGTTCAACAATGCTTTAATGCTCAAGAAATTTGGAAAACTTTGGAAGTTGCTTATAAGGGAATAAACCAAGTCCAGGAGAAAAAAAATATCACTTCTTATTCACAGATATGAGTTGTTTAAGATGGAAGAAGATGAATCTATTCAAGAAATGTTTGATCGCTTCAATGACATCCTCAATGGCCTCAAATCTCTTGGCAAATCATACACAAATTCTGAGATTATGAGGAAAATTTTAAGGGTTTTGCCAAAAACTTGGGCTTCCAAGAAAGATGCAATTTTAGAAGCCAAGGATCTAAATTCGTTACCTTTGGAAGAATTAATTGGTTCCTTAATCACTCATGAAATGATTATGGAAGAAGATGATGAGAAGGAAGGCAAAGAAGAAGAAGAAGAAGAAGAAGAAGAAGAAGAAGAAGAAGAAGAAGAAGAAGAAGAAGAAGAAGAAGAAGAAAGATTTTAGCATTGCATTAAAGGCATCAAAGTGCATTTAAAGCTCAAGCTCAAGTGAGGATGATGATGAAGAGAATGATTCTGATGTGGAATATATTGCAAAGAAATTCTGAAAATTTTTCAACAAGAAAAGAGGTGCAAAGGAGGCAAACAAGAGGAAGAGCAAACTCATTTGCTATGAGTGCAATAAACTGGGTCATGCTAGACCGTATTGCCCTCATTTAAAGAAGCATAGCAGAATGAGGAAAAAAAGATTCTTTGATGATGATTCAAGCTCTAGCAATGATGATGAAATTGGAGGAATATGCTTAATTGCTATCAAGGTCAAGGAGAAAATCGAAAATGTGGTATCGTTTCCTTGAACTCATTTTTTGTGCATATTGTATTACATGTTTTTTAAATTGATATCTCTTGTTGCATACACTGTTTTTATGTTTTTCAAAGGGGGAGATATATTTTTTTACTGTTATACATGTTTTGAAACAAAAAGGGAGAGTTTTCTTTCCAAAATCATTTATTTGATAAAATGCATTTACTTAGGGGGAGTTTAAATTGTGCACTTGATTATTTGGGGGAGAAATGTTTTAACCTTTTTGGTGATACAAAAAGGGGGAGAAGTGTCCATGAATTTGATTAAGTGTTTTATTATGTTGCATAATTTTTTCATTTGATGTCATTCTTGCTTTGAACATCAATGTATTATTGTGTTGAACTAACCAAGTGACAATGAGTGAAATCCTTGATCAAATTGTTTGTTATTGGTGAATAGATGTTTAAATTCATGTATGTTTTGTTATCATCAAAAAGGGCGAGATTGTTGACTTCGGTTTTGATGATGATGATGATTGCAAAACATCCATGAAAAATGTTCTAAGTTGCAACTTGCTAAAATATGGATACAAAGCGACTTGTACATGATACAAGTCACTTTGATCATACTCAAGAAATTTTGGGTTAACACAATGTGCGTTGTACATGATACAAGTCACTTTGACAACACTTTGATCATATTCAAGAAATTATGGGTTAACACAATGTGCGTTGTACATGATACAAGTCACTTTGATGGGACTCATTCAGAAAACATAAGGATTCCAAATGATACAAAGCGACTTGCACATGACACAGGTCACGTTATAACCTTCTGGATTGATTACACAAGTATACAAGTCACATTATATGATGATCAGATGAGGACAAAGCCAAAACGCTCATTGGGATTTGAATTTGAATATTTTCTGACATGTTGACGTGGATTAAAGGTGCAATCTTGAGCATAATCGACAACGTACATTGCAGATGGTACAAGTCGCGTTGAGAATTCATTGGGTGAATTATGCATATTCTGGAACGAAAAACAACACACGTTGAACAAGCCACAAGTCACATTGATACCTTAACAATGTACGTTGTACATGATACAAAGCACACAACACTTGATCAATGTACGTTGGGACTAGGACTTTCAATCCGTAACAGGGTAACAATAAAAGCTATGATTGGATATGTCATGAATCTTATAGAGGAGTGAGAGTGATAGTGAAGAGTGATATCTTTAGACTACTTGATGAGTAGGATTGATGAAATGTATGTATATTCAAATAAATATATAAAAGGATTTATCAATGTCATTTTTATATCAATCTACTTGGGATCAAGAAACACATTAAGCAAAATAAGGTTGACACGTAACCATGTTTTATGCTTAATATAGATGTCATGAGACAAAAGGACTAAATATCAAACTTTGAAATGTTAACTCAGATCACCGATGCCACTCAATTTTGGGTTGCCATAATGTATTACTAAATATCGCTTTATGGACTTTGGGCCCAAGTTTTAGGATAATGCTCATTGCCATTTTCGAGTGGGTCTATTGAGTCACATACAAGAACGAATTGACTTGGTTCACAAATATTCTCTCTCATGGTAATTAAATTATTAGGATGATTAATTTAATTAATCATTAATAATTTAGAATTTTATGATTTATGTCATAAATATAATATAAAATATTATCTATTAATGTAATGGACTTTTAATATACATTACTTCTTATTATGTTTTGGGCATATTATTATGTGTGATATAATTTTGGCCTATGTAGATTAATAAGGGAGTAATTTATCAAATGATAATGTATTATGTAATTAAAAGTTCAATAACATTAATTAAATCCATTTGAAATTCAGCATATGCATGTTGACTAGATCAAAAGTTGATTAAGTCTTATTTAATCGTGTTAATTAAAATATCTAACCAAGAAAGAAGTCATGATTCTTGTATGACAAGAATAAATAAAATCTAACCTATATATGATTAGGGTTTCAACATACACTCCTATTTTATAAGAGTGCTTATTCTTGTAGGACAAAGAATAAATGAGAAACCCTAACATTAACAGGAATTCGGCTAACACACTCCTTATTGATTTAGGAATTCTTTTTCTTATGGGACAAGGAGAAATTCGGCTACCCTAGTGCACACATTAGGGTTTTCATGTGCTTATAAATAAGAGGCATACATAGTTATTTCTTGAGGGCTATGCCGAATTTGTGAGTGCCACCTAAAAGAGAGAAAACTATGTGAAAGCTAGAATAACAATTCTCTGTGCTAGTACACTAAACCGATTCAATTAAATATCTATGAAATATTATAATATGTTTTATGAAGATAAAACCTCAATGAATAGTTTATTCTTCCTTATGTTATCAAGTGCGACTTGATAGTAAAACCCTAAGGTAAAATAAATAATATTCTAAATGTCGCTAATCGATTGTTATCATGGGAATGATAATGAACTAATGTTAGTATGTTGCTAAGTGCATAATCACGTTTTACTGATTATGGATATGAGATATCACTTATAACATAAATACATGTTAGGAAACATGTTTTGGACTTGTCGGCTATGACAACACTTAATGGATTGATGTGACAAGTGGCTTTCATACAGTGGTGATGTTTGAATCGTCTGACTGAAACTCACTATCGAGTCCTACATGAAGAATCACAAGTTTTAACTTAGTCAAATGTCATCCATAATATGGTGACAATAAAAGTCATTATTGGATTTGTCATGAATCTTGTAAAGGAGTGATAGTAAGAGTGACAAATTTGTTCCTCTTGCGAAGAGTGATATCTATAGGCCACTTAATGGGTAGGATTGATGGAATGTATGCATACTCAAATGAATTGATAAAAGGATTATCAATGTCATTTGTTATACTAATCTACTTGGAATTAAGAAATATATTATTCTATATAAGGTTGACATGTAACGATGCCTTATGCTTAATCCATATATCGTGAGAAAAAAGACTAAATATCAATCTGTGAAAGGTTAAATCGGATTACCAACTCCATTTATTTTTGGATTTCTATAATGTATTATTAGGTATTGTTTATGGACAATCGGCACGAGTTTTTTTTTAATTTAAATATGACCTAACTCTCTTTTTTTTTTTAATGAAAAAAAAAACAGTAACAGCTCTTTTGTAAGAAACTAAATGCTGTCCTTCAAAATAATCGGCTGCGCCAGCACTCGAGTTTTGTCGCCTAGCCATATGCCCAGTCTCCAAGAATATCCAATCCTACAATTCAATAACACAAACCTATATTCCAACACTTTGAACATCATATTTAACGGATAGGCACGCACGACCCTTCTAAAGGAAGAGTGAGCGAGAGAGAGAGAGAGAGAGAGAGAGGAGGCAGATGGCTGCTGGGTCCTCCTGCAGCGTCAATTTCAGCGTCAAACCAAGTTCCCCGCGCCAGTTGGGTGCTTTTGGCCGTGCTTCTTCTCCAAGTCTCCTCTCTTCTCAATTGTATTTTGCTTCTAGCCCCTTTTCCCTCTCTCTCCGTTCCCGTCAATTGTCTCCTTCCGCCAAACCCGTCAATTCGGTTCTGGTATGCTGAGAAACAGGCTTTTTTTTTACTCTTAATTTTGATTAGTTTCTATGAAATTGTTTTCTGACATGGTGTATATTGCTATCAGCATGTTGTGGCATCTGTTAAATCAGAGCCTTTGAAGATAATGATATCAGGAGCTCCTGCTTCTGGTAAAGGCACTCAATGTGAACTTATAACTAAGAAAGTAAGATTGTTTCTTATGATTCTTTATTTTATCTCTTTTTAACATTTTAATTATATTTGTTAATTATTGAATCCATATGAGCACATGGTTTCTTGATGTTCTTTTCGTTTAATTCCATAAATTAGCCATTCTGCCAACTTCTAGGTACAGTTTTATAGTCATTTTGTCTCTGTTTGTATGTTTGATAATTGGAAAGAATTGTGCTTCATTTTAGCGGCAGTGAATGCCTTATTGACTTAAAGTCCAGTTATATTACACGTGGCCATTTGATTTTTCTAATACTTGGCTAGAAACTGCAAATGTTCTTCAGAATTTCTCACCGAGGATCTGCCCCAATTGGAGGGTATGTAAATGAAGATTTATACTAGCTGCATTACTATGGAACACAGTAAATGAACAAATTTGAGTCAAATTGATTATCCGATTTGAGGACTGTTAGAATTTATCTTCCAAGCTTTATCATAGTGCTTGATATTGTACAGCTTCCTCAGAATCTAAAATGTAATTTAAGTTTGTGTGCTACTCATGCTTTTAATTTCTACTTCATAGCTCAGTGTCAGCGGTATATGAAATGGCTTGTCTAGACTCTACGAGGAAAGCTTTTCCTTTTTCTGATAAGCAAGTGAAGGCAATTATCTAAAATGTTAAGTATTTGTATTTTAAAATGCATAAAGTTGCATTCTGTTTAATTTCAAAACTGAAATTTATTTTGGTTGGGCACAATAGCAAATATTCTACAACCATTTGCCATAGTATGTAGTATTTGGCTCACTTGTCTATTAATGTTTAAAATATTGATTCTTTAGCTGTTAGTAGATCCTAGGGGAAAAACAAGTTGTAGACTAAAACATAGCTGCACCGATGTATTTACAGTAGTTTCAAGAGAAAAAATGAAATAAAATGCCATTTATACCATCAAAGCTAGGGATTCAAGCTTGAGAGTTCTATCCTTTTACAATTTCTTATTGTTAATTACTATTGTCAAGATCAAGACAAAACAAAATTCATTTCCATATTTCGATACCATGAAAGATACGTACTGATACTTTTTTTAAAAAAATGTACTCATATTGGAGGCTTGCATCTGACTCCTATTATTTTTTGAAGGAACCCATTCATAAAACTAAGACCTTTGTTATACTCTTTTGGTTTTAAGCTCATCAAGAATCCACCTGATATTCTGTTCAAGCTAGGCTCAATAAATGAAAATTGGGCCTATGTCTTTAGATAAGCCGATCTCAAGTTCTGCACATATTTTAGGAATTTTTGTCTAAGTTTTGGTAGTATTTTCCTGCAATGAATATGTTTAATACAAGAAGTTGCAGTAGCTGCTCCAATGTAAGTCATTTTAAACTGAGGAACATATTAAATTAAGTTGTCTTTGTAATGTAGTATGGTTTGGTACATATTGCTGCTGGAGACCTACTGAGAGCAGAAATTGCTTCAGGCAGTGAGAATGGGGCGCGAGCAAAAGAATATATGGAGAAAGGACTTTTGGTCCCTAATGAAATAGTTGTGGAGGTAAGAAAGACATAGAACTCTATACCTTTCTCTTAAAAGTTCTATCCTCACATTTTTAATTCCATGATCTTAATTTTACAGATGGTGAAAGAGCGTTTGCTGCAGCCAGATTCTCAAGAAAATGGCTGGCTTTTGGATGGATATCCTAGGAGCTTATCTCAAGCTAATGCTCTAATGAAATATGGCTTTCAGCCTGATCTTTTTATTCTTCTAGAAGTAGGTTTTTGTTCTTACTGTAATTAACATTGCATCTCCTGCACAAAAAGACTGAACTACATGCTAAAAATTGATCTCGACGGGAAAATTTTCAATTCCATGTATGTCGATATTTTAGCAAAAATTTCAAATAGTTTTTTAAGGCAACAAGTGATGATGACAGAATGGGAAAAAAAGAAAATGAAACCAGCAGATGTCAATCTTTTGAAGTTTTGATTCTTCTTTCAATCTTGTTTTAGATTGATGATTGAACTCATGATTGTTGCTGTAGGTCTCAGAAGATGTCCTTGTTGAAAGAGTGGTTGGACGTAGACTAGATCCCGTTACTGGGAAAATATATCACTTGAAGTATTCACCCCCAGAGACTGAAGAAATTGCTGCCAGGCTTACTCAGCGTTTTGATGATACGGAAGAGAAGGCATGTCCTAACAAATCTGCGCTCTGATCTTATCTTAAGAGGACCATGCTTTTTTGGTTACTTTACATTCTGGATTTTGAACAATGTCTAGGTTAAGCTGCGGTTAAGTACTCATCACCAAAATGTGGAGGCAGTACTTTCAATTTATGAAGACGTTACATTCAAGGTAATCCCCCTTCATATAACACTCCATCCATAGTTGCACGCTACTTATGTTTACCCTTTCCAAGTTTTCCTTTATATTGTCATGGCATGATATATACTCGTTATGCAAAAGATGTGAAGGACAACTCAATTCCCCTTCACAAGATATTTGGAAAAGTATAGTCTTGTTCCTTTTACTGTTTTTTTTTTTTTAAATTTTGTTCTGAAGCTTGTCTGTTAGTTAAAGCTTCATTAATCCAAATCATAATGTTGTCCGTGGTAATTTCATACCCACAAATATTGCTGAGTAACCTGAAAGTGTTGCAAACAAATTAGGTCGAAAGCATAACTAATTTTGTGGAAATTAATAATTGTTCCAGGTGAACGGAAACATTGCCAAAGAAGATGTATTTGCTCAAATTGACAGTGCTCTGACAAAACTGCTTGAGAAGAAGAAAACAATGTCAGGATCTTTGACGTCATAAAGTTGGAACACTGTGTTGAGGATTCGTGAAAACTGGTATGGTTGTTTAACCTTCTTCAAACTTATTTGTGTACCAAGTGATAGAATGCTTAAATGTCATTTCCTCTTGTTCATGATGTTCACGGTAATTACAACTCACTTGTATAAAATTTTGCTAGTTATGGCTGTTACATTATTTTTGAAGAATGCAAAAGTCTGAAATATGATATTACTTTTCATTTGAAGGCTACCTTCAGCAATAAACCAGGGCACATTCCTTTGTGCGTTTGTATTTTCCTTGTAGTTGGAACATTTGGTTGTCTTGTTCATTGAATAGAAAGAAAATGGAAATACCATTTCATAGAATGAAATAGTAAGGAAATTATATCAGAAATATATTCCTTTGTTTGGTTTGCTAAATGCGTTGAAGATGATTTGATTTTCGCATGTTTGGTTTAACTATATTTGAAATAAATAAGAAACACATGTAAAAGACTTATATACCCTTACTTATAATATACCTTTGCTTATAATTTTTGTATATTCCTTGTAATAGGGTTAGTGGGTAATTCCATTGGAAATGGGAATATAAATTGCTTTTTTAAGAAAACCAAACACTAAGACTCGGATTCTCATTCCCCTTTAAGATTTTTCTAACCAAACGGTCCCTAAGTATATTTAATTTGTTAATATATTAATTTTTAATTGTTCACTTTATAAAAAAATATTATTTATTTAAGTGTATTAATTTCGATTTATTCATCATGATTTCAATAATTCAAAAAATAATATCAAAATAGCTTTGTTGTATTTGTTAACAGTTTACCTAGCATTTAAATGGTTGAGGCTGCATACTGATAGAAGAAAAAAGGAAAAAAAATATCAAACCAGTGTTTTTTCGATATGCACTGTAAAAGAAGAAATTGAAATTTGAAATCAAAATCTTTTTTGACAAGTCGTTTTAATTGCATTTACTGAGGATCAAACTCTCGAGTTTTTAATACTAGAATTAATTACAATATTAATGAGGTTGTAGCATTATTCCTTGAGGATGCCTCACCCTACTTTGTTTTTCATTAAGAGCTAGTTTACAGACACTTAAGAAGTGTGCTTCTTCATTTTCGGTGCCAAATAAGTGAAAATGCTCTTCAGCAGACTTGTTTTTTCAGAGCTCCTCCCTTAAGTTGGATAATGAGAGTTATAGTGCCTCTTCATGTTTTGTAGTTGTTATTATATCATTTTATTTTATTAATAAGTAAAATATAATAAGATATTGGATAATAAATTAAGGATTATTGTAGTATAGTAAGGCGTGTCGAGGTTCCTCGTCTCTTCTGATGGAGGTTGGGATTGGGAGGTGTGTATTTTGTCGTTATTGTTTTTAGTTTTTTTTTCTACAAGTGGTGATGTAAAGTGATGGTAGTAGTAACAGTTGTGGTGTTTGGTGGTGAGGTGGAAGGTAGTTGACGGTTGCAGTAGAGGTTTTGTTGGTTTCATAACAGCTAGTTTCGGTTTGCAAAATATAAGAACCGAAATTAAACTGTGGTTTTTACGGTTTGGTCCGGTTTTAATTTTGGTTTTAACCGATTTTAATCTGTTCAATTGTCGGTTTGGTTTCGGTTCGTTTTTTTTTTAATTTTTTTTATAATCTGTTATTTTATCCCGTCAATTTTTTTCCGGTTTGTAAATTTTGTTATATTTAATAATTAACTATATTATCAATAACACATTGTATTTCAAAAATTTTTGTTAATAAATTTCAAATAAATTAACTATTCTAGTAGTAATTACATCATATAATTTTAAACAAAATTAGAAAAAAAAAACTCACTAAATTTTATTAGATGCCCTTGTGGAGGAGGAATACTGTGCTTATAATACCGAATTTAATTATACAATATAATTATACAATAATTAATAATACATGATAAATTAAATACAATAAAAAAGAAAAAAATTAGAAACTTAAAATGATGAATTAAACTAGAAATTTTCTTAAAATGAATTTTAAAAATATCGGAACTAGAAACTCTTTCTTCCGTTCTCTCCTCATCTCCTTGGGTGGAAATTGGTTGAGTTTGACTCTCTTGAGTTCCAATATTTTCAACTTTAAAACTTTTAAAATTTCTATTTCTACCAAAATTTTTCATTACTCCAAAATAAATATGCAAATATTAATTAAATGTAATAAAATAACAAATAACTAAATTAAGCTATAGTAAAAAAGTAGAACGAATTTGAAAAATATAATTACAAAAAGTAACTTTAAGAAATATAGAAAACATAATTGCAATAATAAAATGTATAAATAATTAATAAGAACAATTTATAGCAAAATGAATTTTTGAGAGAGTATAGAAGAGATTGAGATTGAGCGATAAGAAATTGTGTAAAATTGGTAAGAATGGGTGGATGTATTTATAGAGTTGAAAAAAACAAAAAAAGAAAAAAAAAGAATAACAGTTGAAACCGTCGGTTCAAACAGCCGGTTGAACCTGTGGTCAAATCTCAGATTCAAACCGTCGGTTGAACAAGCGGTTCGACGGTTTTTAAAAGGTGGAACCGGAACCTAAATTGTAACTCTCCGGTTTTGGTCGACTGGTTCGATTTCAATTCGGTTTGTCGATTTGGGTTCCAATTTTACAACTCTAGGTTGCAGTGATGGTGGGTGGTGCTTAAGACATCTTTAGCTGAGAATTAGATTTTTATACTAAAATAAAATATTAATTTTAAAATATATTTTTTAAAATATTAATTTTGAAAAATGCCAGAATAAAAACTCATTTGAAAAATGTTATATTTACAAAAAATTACGATATTTTCACAAGAAGTTAATTTTTCATAGAAAAATAAATTTTAGTAAAAAAATTATATAATTTATCATGATGTCTTCAAAAGTATTTAAAAAAGGTCTCTAAAAGTCTCCAAAAGTCTTTAAAGATAAAAGAGAGTTTTCAATTTTTTTATAAGAAATTTAGCTTAATTCAGAAGCTCTCCAAATGTCTTCAAAAGTATTCAATTTGCACGATTTTTTTTGTAAAACATTTGATTCAATAATTTTTTCATGCAATTTTTTTAATTAAGTTCAATTATTTGTATATATATATATTTACGAATTTTACTTTAATTAATGGTAATTAATTTGATCTTAAAAATTTTCAAATGTATGCGAGTGTCTCCAAATGTCTATGAAAGTCTCCATATGTCTACAAAAGCTTTCAAATGTAATCAACCTGCACAAAATCAAATCAAAATCAATGACAACCAACTAAAATCAATAAAATCAACCTGCACAATGAAATCATTAAGTCTTAAAAAGTATTGATGAACAAACCATAAAAGAACACTTCTATGAAAAAAAAAAATTAAAACTCAGAAGCGTTTTCATAATTAACCTCGAACCTGAATTGTTTTAAAATGTGAGATTAAACAATAAAAAAGGAATTTTATGATTTTTTTTGAAATCCAAGCACTTATGTAAAATCATAAAAATTGCAATAAGAAGCAGCAACTAGGGTTGGACAATCCTAGCCGCTGCCCCCTCAATCAAACACCACCAATCCTCGTCGCCTATGACACGTCCGTGTCTTCCCTTGCCCAGACCGTGTCTTCAAGAAAATCTCCAATCCGCGAAATTTTGCAAGACACGAACATGTGATTCGGACCATGTCTTGAAGAGCTTGTCTGTGGCTTTGAGCATTTGGCCTTGTCTTCCCCCAAAAGGTGAGAACCTTGTCGTTCTTGCTCCATTCCATCAAAACATCATCAATCAACCTGAGAAATACAATTCAAAGCATAAAAGTACCAAAACTTATGATAAACACACAATTTATATTCAAAACAATATATAATCAAACACCGCAACATGTATAAATAAGTGTTTATCAAACTACCCCACACTTAAACTTTTGATTGTCTTCAATCAAACATAGAAGTAAGATGAGGGACACAAAACATTCTAACCAACCTCTCAATGAAATGGCATGGGACTTCACATTATGTGCTAAGAACAATAAATTGGATAGTGGAGAATCTAGACTATGCATAGGGTGCTAGTTGAGTCGAATTTACATCCCAAACCACACACAAGTCAAGCTCCATAGCCAAATTAACGGATTTGATGTGGCCACCCATCTAACTCATTAATTCAGTTAACATATGTGACATTCAACACTTTGGGCAAAAATTAAATTGAACTTTGCACACTTATATAAATTCAACTATCTCAATGACTTGCATTGCTACAAACACAGTCAGTAAATATCGAGTTCGACTTTTTGCTTCTTTTTGCACTTTTTTTCGGTTTCCACCACAAAGGATAGTCCGTTTGAAGCGAAAACCGCTCATTTATGATTAGTAATCCCGGTTACTAAAACAACCCATTGTGACAGTGCTTTGCATACTCATTTCCAAAGACAGCGTAGTAGGTGTCAAACCCCATTTACTTGTCTTGGTTTAGGTTCAAGCAAGTCAAAAACTACCCTTTTTTTCATTCATTCATTCAGTAATTGTGCCTCTGTTGAGATAAAAATTCTCAAATCCAAATATGATCTTCCTGTTAAAGCAATTGGATTTATAGATACATGAGCAACCAATACTATGATCAATCCAGAAATCCTTCGAGGAGCATGGAAAGAACAACTAAATCATTTTGCTGCTGCCAGTGGAAAGATATTCACAACCAAATATGTCTCGAAACAACCTATTGGTTTTCAGATTTTCCCTGGATCTACCATTTGGCTTAAAGTCATTAGTACATACCTTCCAGGAAAGATTGTTGTTGTGGGATTTGATGTTCTCAGTCAGCTTCAACAAATGCATTTGAGCAAAACTGGATTACATTTCTTGAAGAAATTTAAACATTTTATAACTATTCAAACTCTGTTCATTACTGAAGAGTCTGAACACCTTTTAGTTTCCAGATACGATCACCTATTTTCATAGAGCCTTGCCAGTTTCACTCATCCATCACCTTTATGGAAGAACTTTGATTTCTTCATCAAACAACCATTTAAAAAGAGTGAAGATGTTAACCCAACCAAATGTTAGCCAAGCATGACCCCGTCAGACTTAGCTATGGTAAAAGAAGAGTGTTCCCAGTTACTACAACAAGGGCTAATTGAATCAACTACTAGCGAATAGGCATGTTAAACATTCTATGTCCAAAAAAGAAGTGAACAAATTAGAGGAAAAAAAAAGACTTGTCATAGATTACAAGCCTCTCAATGTCTTTTTCAAAGATGAAAAATTTTCTCTTCCAAAGATTCAGTCTTTGCATGTTCATTTTCATAAACCAAAGGTGTTTTGCAAATTTGATCTTAAAGTAAGATTTTGGCAATTAGGAGTTCATCTAGATGACATGCCTAAAGCAAATTTCTGCATACCTATAGCCCAATACCAGTTGAAGGTTATTATGCCTTTTGGTCTTAAGGTTGACCCCTCATTATTCCATAAGGCCATGCTCCGAATTTTGAGGACATCTTATATTCAGCTTTGGTGTACATTGATGATCTTCTCCTTTTCTCTAAGGATCAGGATTCATATCAAGCCCTACTTCAGTAATTTTTCCAATTAGCATATCAATATGGAATCATGTTGTCCAAAAGAAAGAGTATTTTGGTCTAGCCCAAAATTGAGTATCTTTGCTCCATATTTGAAGATGTAACTATCAGATTGGGCCACATTTAGTCGAAAGATTAGCCCAGCTTCCAGAAGAAAATATTTTCAGAAAAGAGATCTAATCTTTTCTTCGCATAGTCAACTATGTTAGAAATTTCTTGCCACGGGTTGCCCAACACCAGTGCACTGTCAAAAATATTGAAGAAAAATGCCCCACCTTAGGGTTTGGAGCAGAGAACAGCTGTCCACGAATTAAAGAAGCTTTTCAAAAAGCCACCACCTTTAAGGATTCCCGATATAGGAAAGAGGATACTGCAGACATATGCCAACGATGAATTTTGGGGAGCAGTACTTTTAGAAGAAGATGGAGAGGTTCACGAGGTGGTCAATTCTCTAACGCAGAAAATCATTATCACACAGTCTACAAGGGAATCTTAGCTGTAAAGTATGGAATCAAGAAATTTGAATTCTATTTGATTGGTCAACAAAGAAATTCCATATGGCCAAAGTGTACGCTTGAAAGACTTGTTCAACAAATATGAGTTTGAAGTGAAGCATATAAAGGGACACTAGAATATCATTGCTGATTAACTCTCTCGTCCTAAAAAGATAAAAACACAACTCATCCTTCTTTGGCGTTCATTGCCTAAAATCTTTATGGCAAGTTCCTCTAGTCCAAATTACGTGGTGGTAATGGAGAAAAGAAAATTTTCTCCTCACTATGGTCCTATGGAAACCCATGAACAAATCAACAAATATGCCAAGACCCATTTGTTCCATTATAGGTCTCGTTTTCCTGAGATCTATTTCAACAGCCTCATTCCAAGCTACTTTATGTTCAATCCTCCATATAGCTTCCTCACAAAACCCTTCTTGATGCCCAGTTCATTCACATATGACTTTCTATGGCTCTTATGGTGCTTAGTGGTTTTACACTCTATTGCCATAGATTTTGACCCTCGAGCAATCCTCAATCACTTGAATGATGATCAACCATGCCTCTCTCTGTTATGGACTTTTCTTGAATGGTTTCAGGAGATACTAGTCTGTAGAAGGAAGCTCAAAACAACCATCAACAATATAAGGATAATGGATCAATCAAATCACCTATACATTATGGTTTATATTTTCCATCGTTCTTACTATTGTCATTCTCAATGTTTCTTATGGACACAAAGTGTTTGTTATGACTGGGGAGATGTTAAACCTTCAATTCAAGGAAATTCTGGAATGAGATATCAATTAATGAAGCATTTATGCCTCATTATTAATTCAGTTTCACCTCCACCTACAACTCTTAAAGGCTTTCAGACCAGACCAACTGAGGTTATCGTTGCTCCAACTTCTAGATCAATAGTAGTCTTCTAGGGTCTTTATGTTCAAGAATCCTATGTGGATTGATGTATGTTTGGCACATGTGCCATATAATCTAGGAAGCACGTAGATAATGTTAGTTTTGTGCCCTAACCCAATCATGTAAACATTGTTATTTCGGTTTATTTAATAATAAAAAGACATTTCTTTTCTATAAAATATCATTTGTTTTATGAAGATAAAACTCCATGAATAGTTTATTTTGTCTTTGTGCAATCAAGTACGTGACTTGATAGTAAAACCATAGAGATAAAAAGAATACTATTCTAAATGTCCCTAATCGATCATTATCATGGGAATGATAATGAATTAAAGATTAGTATGTTGCTAAGTGGATAATCACCTTTTACTGATTATGGATATAAGATATCAACTTAGAACATAGATGCATGTTGGGGAACATGTATTTGTTAGTGTAAGCCCTAACCCCAAGCACATTGTTTACCCCTTTATATTTGATATATATAGTATGAGGCATTTTACATCCTGTTTCTCATTTCTGTGCATATTTAATTGGATGAATTATCCGTGAATAGTGGTTCTGATTAAGTTATCAAATATGATTTGGATAGTAAAACCTTAATCTGTAAAAGAACACTATTCTAAATATCCTTAGTCAATCATTGTCATGGGAATG
>CAODLS011775187.1:0-10904 GCA_948243855.1 Flueggea neowawraea | reverse complement strand
ATTTTGTTTGAGAACTGAGGAATATTAGTTTTTCCACGGATTTTTTATTAATTTTGGGTTAGGGTTAAAAAAAAATTGCAGTAGTAAAGTGGATAGGTGTAGCTGCTTGTCTTAGAGCGATTTGAATCGTTTGTTGGGAGAAATTGTTTGGATAAATGAACCAAAAAATTGCCATATTTATGTGCCAAATCGAATCTTAATTTCAGTCGTCGTTGTTGTTTGAGATTAAATTGTCAGAACAGATTTCTCCCCTTTCCAATTTGATCAATGGTGCCCCTACTTTAAATTTGTCCTGCGTCCGTCACTGCTGTTCACTATTTTTCCATAACATAACAGACGTGATCAAATCAGATGATGATTTGATGATTAGTGATACTGACATCAAACACACCAGTGGCCCAAATTTTTGTTTTCTTGCAAAACATATAGAGTACCCTTTTTGGAGTATTAGGTGATTTGCCAACGTGATTAACGTTGATTGAGCTTTAAGCCTACATTGAAAGGCAATACACCGGTTCAATGTGGCGGTTTATTCAACACAAAATGACATACATGTAGAACAGAATTATTGCAGCATCAGGTGAGGATTATATAAGAAATCAATTGGCTTTGGCGTCATCATTTCGGAGCTTCATGACATCTAGGTATGATTTTCCATCGAGTTCCCGTGAAAAAAACCCCTCAAGTAATCTGCCACACCAATTCTCCTAAACAATGCTGGAGTTTCGGAAGTAATCAAGCTTCGTACAGGACCTATTTCTCCATCCACTTTAGGACTATGAAATGTTGCTATAGATATCCTCTCCTTGTCCGAGTTAACCGTTGCTCGATGCTCAATGCTACTGTAGTTTCCATTGGTAATAATCTGCAGACGTAACAGAATTTAGAGTTGGCGAACACGGCCTTATTCGTGGTCAAGAATGAGTTAGTAGTATACTGAAGTTAACTCTAATTTCAAAGAATTGAGAATTGGATTTAAGCTACGTGCATTAAAAAAAAAGAATCTCTAATGTTGAAGGAAATTGAATGATAGATCAGAATTACCTCTAACATGTTTCCGATGTTGATTATGAAGGCGTTTGGAAGGGGTTTGACAGGAATCCACTCGTCGTCTTTTTTTAATTTGAAGTACGTCGGTTTCATTGACTTGGAGGAGGATGGTGAGTCCACCACCATCTGAGTGAGAGTTGAGACCTAATACAAGCTCTGGTTTTGGACATGGAGGATAGTAGTTCATCCTCATCCCCTGAAGCCCACCTTCAAACAACTCTCTCATCTCATCAGGAACAATGCTTAAAGCTTTTGCAATCAAGTTGAGGACTTTCATGGCCAGATTCTCTGTTTCTTCTAGTATGCTTCTAAGGTTTCTCTGCAGGATTAACAATAATTAGATTCGGTTTAATGGTACTATAGTCGATCCAGCAATTAGAACTTGAAAAAAAAATTAAGATGAAGAGGAGACCTGAGTGAAATGGGAAGTTTAGGAAACAAGTGAGGTTGCCTGAGATGGGTAGGTAACGTGAGCATGTAAAAAATGTCTCCCCAATGAAGCTTCTGTTCCTCAGTCACAACAAAACCTTGTCCAAACCCCTCCATTTCTCCGGGTTTTTGCCAATACTTCTTCTTCTTTTCCATTGGAAGATTAAAGAAGTCTTGAATCTCCACCTTCACTTTTTCCATTAACGAACTGCTCACTCCATGGTTTATCAACAACACAACACATTCACATACATATATTATTATCATGAAGACAACTACTTACTAGAAGGGTCTCTTATAGATGAAACGAAGAAGCAAATGCACATATACCTGGAAGAAACCCCATTGTTGGCAAGCATGGTGGAACTTATCCAGCTCCACATCCGTGAGTTCTTGGGAAACCAATTTTTGCATGTCAATAACAGGAATTTGGGGAAGAGAATTATCATTTCTAGCATCGGAGACGAGTGGAGAGTTTTGATCGAACCGCACATGACGAGGTGAAGCAGTGGTTAGGCCTTCTTTTGCTAGCTCTTGAACACTAAGGCACCAGGAGGGAGCTTCCGAGTTGCTCTACTTTTTTTTCCATCTCTCTCTCTCTCTCTTTGATCAGCTCTTTAAACTACGGATCTATGCGTATGCCATATGTGTACTTATGTTTCTCGAGGTACCCATACATATATTCTAATTTTGTTGGGGAGGGGGACAAAAGCAAAACTCCAAAAGCAATACTGAGACTTGTCTCAACTTAAAATAATTTATTAAATAATTTACATTTTTAACAACATTTTCAGTAAATTAACAATGACAGTTAAATAGGCAGACTTGAATTGAGACAAAAAAATTTCTTTAACTCAAACTACATATATTTATTCAACTCAAAATTAACTTCCAATGAATCTTTTTTTCCGAGGGATAACAACAGGTTGTCTAAAATTACAAATAAATATTTTTTCTATGAGCTTAAGTTGTTGAATTCTCGAATTGCACATCATGAGTTCTTTACTGCTTTTGGACTAAAATTTATTGGGAAATGGACAATAAAAACTAAAGAAAAAGAAGAAAAAAAAATGAAAAGCCAAACTGATGGCTACTAAATTAAGGGACCCGGCTAGAACTGGTACATATGGACGTGTATTGTAACTGTGGAGATTGATGATATTCGTGTTCCTGGTTTGAAGAAGCTTGCAAATGTAACATTCATGGCTATCTTCACCTTCCACGTTGCTTATTTGCGAGCAATATTGTCGTTTTCTGTTCCCAATACAAATTTTGAGGTACTCTTTTCAGTTCTTTATTTTATGGTGATGCCGCCATACAGCTATATCTTTACTTCTTTAATATTTGTATTATTGTATATTAAGAATATGCCGTTTGTATATTTTGCTGGACACCGTGCCCGACTCTGTTCATTGATGCCTTTCCTGAAAAAAATTATTTAAGATAGATATAAAAAAAGTAATTAACAAAATGTAGACGATTATTTTTTTTTTAACAATGACGATTAATATATCTACAGACAAACGATCCAATTATTATTGCATTATTAGATTAGTCAACATCACATTAGTCAACATCACATGAGATTACAAGTCCAACATTTCTGTGACCAAGTTCAGTTCAAGAAGCCATCATCAATAAATTAAGTTGGCACATATAATGGGCGGCAACCAAAATTTTTCAACATTTGACAGTAGTTTTTCGACGTACGTAATTGTAATTTGGTGAGAATGAGGGAAAGAAAGTGCTGTACATTAAAAATTGCAAAAATTTGGATTACTTTTTCTCATAAACTTTCCCATTTTTTGTTATAATTACCGTCTATAGAAAGTTAAAAACTCTTAGGGAAAATCATGATACAATCTGTCTTCATTAAATTTGTCTAGATTTAAAAGAAAAAGAGGATGGAAATCCTTAACTGCATCAATCCATGCTCGAACAATATTTTTTTAATGATTAAAAAAATACAAAAAAGGTTACTTCTTTTCCTATCTTTGAGCTATATATATTTGACACACAAATCTTGTGGATGAAGTCCATTGTACAGGAACCGGGAATGCCTACATTCCTTGGGAGCACCACGACGCTTCGGAAAAGCACAGTACTTGTAAATCATGTGGTATTTCTGGACCCATCTGAGCCAGCTCCGAGCCTTCCTGTCGATGCCTTGTGTATACCAACATTTGTTTGCGCCGGAGTTTGTGGTTTGTACGTTCAAGTATCTGTAGAAGGCGGTTAATGGAGCCTTGGACCAGTCTGTCTTCACTTGCCCTCCTCTTGTCGCCCATTGGTCTCCATCCCATATCGTTGGATAGAACCTCATTGGTTGCTTGCTGGCAAATGGGACTCCTATTGATTCTAAGTATGCCTCTAGGGTTTCTCTGCAGGATTAACAATAATTAGATTCGGTTTTATGGCACTAGAATCGCATCCAGCAATTAGAACTTGAAAAAAAAAAAAAGAATGAAGAGGAGACCTGAGTGAAATGGGAAGTTTAGGGAACAAGTGAGGTTGCCTGAGATGAGTAGCCTTGTTCAAGAATTCTTCTCCCAAGCACAAGCAGTTCTGCCAAGCAACCACTTTCCAGCAGGATATATGACATACCTGTTGTATGAAGACGCAAATTGTACAACTGGCCAAATTGTGGATATTTTTTAGCAGCAACTGCACAAAAAGAGAGAATAATAAATATGATAATCGGCCTCCCATGAAGTTGTAGCTATACAAAAAGAAAAAAAAAATCAGAAGAAATTATTACTGCTAAGCATGTTTCTTCTTCTAAATTATTGAGTTTGTTTACGATTCTAAACAGCCAAACTTTCTGTTGTTCAAGCTCAGCTTATTCATAAATCAAGCTTAAAAACTCAGTTTGTTTATTAAACAAGCCTAACACGAATAACTTTTATCCGAGCTTAACATTGAGCCACTCGCAAGCAGTTTGACTCATTCTACACACCTGTGAAAACTGACTACAAATGGAAACGACTAATAACCTTATGCAACAGTTCCTATAATCACCACAAAATAGACTCATTACTGGTTAGAACTTGAAAGTACATTATCCCTTACAGTTTCACCTAAAACTGTTGTTAATTTCCAAGCACAATACGATCGAGAATGCCTAACATCATGTTGTACCCTTTGATTTGTAGTTCCCTTAATTAACAAAGCAAAAATCTTCAGATTCACAAACAAATAAAATGCATTGGGATATTGAGATGGGGAGAGATTAGATTCAACCTTAATTCAGCTCTATCTTCTCCAATCCGAACCCTTCAAAAAGGAAGATTAAACTGAATGCCTTGTGCATAGAAAGCACAGACAGTGACAGAGAGCTATTTCACTTAATATAACAAATCAGAATAACCAGAAATTACAAATTGGTGTCCATTTCATTCACAGAAAAAGCCATTTCGGTAGAGAAATCTGGTTAGAACACCTACACGTGAAATTCAGTAAAGAGATCTGATTCTCAGCCTATGAAGTAGAGATATATAAGAAATATTACCTCCTTCCGGTCGCAACTGTAGAAATGAAGCTTATAGACAGAGAGACAACATCGACGGTGATTAAAACAAGAGCGACAGAGACAACGCAACGGCACGAGGGAGGGAGAGAGAGCGTCGAAGGAGAAAGAGCGACGATAGAGATAGTATTAACTTTGACTTAAGCTACAAACATTTTAAAAAAAAATCTCTAATGTCGAAGGAAATTGGATGATAAATCAAAATTACCTCTAAAATGTCTCCAATGTTCATTATGAAGGCGTTTGGAAGGGGTTTGACAGGAATCCAATTGTCATCTTTCTTAATTTGAAGTCCTTCGGTTTCATTGACTTGGAGGAGGATGGTGAGTACACCAGCATCTGAGTGAGATTTGAGACCTAATACAAGCTCTGGTTTTGGACATGGAGGATAGTAGTTCATCCTCATCCCCTGAAGCCCATCTTCAAACAACTCTCTCATCTAATCAGGAACAATGCTTAAAGTTTTTGCAATCAAGTTAAGGACTTTCATGGCCAGATTCTTTGTTTCTTTTGAGTATGCTTCTAGGGTTTCTCTGTAGGATTAACAATAATTAGATTCGGTTTAATGGCAATAGAATCGCATCCAGCAATTAGAACTTGAAAAAAAAATTAAGATGAAGAGGAGACCTGAGTGAAATGGGAAGTTTAGGAAACAAGTGAGGTTGCCTGAGATGAGTAGGCAAGGTAATCATGTAAAAAATGTCTCCCCAATCAAGCTTCTGTTCCTCAGCCACAACAAAAGCTTGTCCAAACCCCTCCATTTCTCATGGTTTTTGCCAATACTTCTTCTTCTCTTCCGTTGGAAGATTAAAGAAGCCTTGAATCTCCACCTTCACCTTTTCCACTAATGAACTGCTCACTCCATGGTTTATCAACTACACAACACATTCACATACATATATTATTATAATCATGAAAAAAACTAATTACTAGAAGGGTCTCTTACTGATGAAACAAAGAACCAAATGCATATATACCTGGAAGAAACCCTATTCTTGGCAAGCATGGTGAAACTTATCCAGCTCCATATCCATGAGTTCTTGAGAAACCAATTTTTGCATGTCAATAACAGGAATCTGGGGAAGAGAATTGTCATATCTAGCATTGGAGACGAGTGGAGACTTTTGATCGAACCGCACATAACGAGGTGGAACGGTGGTTAGGGCTTCTTTTGCTAGCTCCTGAACACAAGGCACCAGGAGGGAGCTTCCAAGTTGCTCTACTTCTCCTTCCATCTCTATCTCTGTTTGATCAGCTCCTTAAACTACGGATCTATGCTTATGCCATATGATTACTATATCTACCCACAAACAATCCAATTATTATTGTATTATTTTAAACTGTCATTTAGTAAACATATTTGTATGTGATTTTTTTAGGTGTAATAACCATAGTAGAGAGGATACATGCATGAATCATGATTATCTTTTGTTTATAGGGGGATTTTTTTTATAAGAATAATGTATATTATTTTTTTATCAATAATAAGGGGATATTAATTAAAGATTTATGTCACATCACATGATGGGGTGGGTAGGTATTTGTGAGTAGAGATTCAAAGTCGAACATTTCTATGACCAAATTCAGTACGAAATTACGATCTATGGCCCCTTAAAATACAAAATTTACTACGTATGCTTTTAACTTATACTTTTTATGTCTATGTCCCTTTCGTTTTGTATACGTTACTATTTTTTTTTTATATGTCAAACTTTCTTTTGCATGGTGGTGTTGGAGAATTTCGGTCTATGCTTTGGTTGAGTTTGGAGAGCATAAGCGAGTTGAAGTGAAAGAGAAAACAATACCAAGATTTATAGTGGTTCGGTCAACCATGTCTACGTCTACTGCCTAAGTCTCACTTAGAATTTTTACTATCTATGATTGATTTAGGCTCAATCCAACAAAACCTTACACTAAGGTTGATTGCGGCTCACACCTCTAAAGCCAACAAGGTTGATTATGGCTCACACCTCTAAGACCAACAAGGTTGATTATGGGTCACACCTCTAAAGTCAACAAGGTTGATTACGGCTCACCCCTCTAAAGCCTACAAGGTTGATTCTCAGCTTAAACCTCTAAAGCCATATAATGTTATTTTCTCTAGGTTCACAACAAACATTCCCCCACTCTCAAAATGTATACAGAGAAAATGAAAACTCTATGCTAGGAGTACATGTGTTTGATTGATGCTCTTGATCTTCTCTCTAACTTGAATTTGGTGTTCTGGGGTTGAAGGAATGATGAAAATGTTTGGAACTTCAATCCATATGATCATCCATGTTTTTCTGTCTTTCTTTGATGTATTTATAGCTTTTCTAATCCATATGACCGTTGGTGAAGAGAATATAGTTGTTGGAGTTCATTTAATGCTGTCTGTTGCTATCTGTGTCATTCTCACGTACGCTACTTTATCCTCACGTACGTCACCTACAAATTCTCCAGTTTATGTATGTGTGTTGTTCATCTCACGTACGTTGATCAAGCTCCAGCATGATTCACGTACGTCAAAGTTTATCTTGCGTACGTTAGATGTGTCTCACGTACGTTAGTATATTCTCACGTACGTGAGTTTGCTCTTTTCATCATTCAATTTGCTTCTGTCTTGAGTCACGACCTATCTCAAGTACTTGAACTTAATTCTTGCGTACGTGAAGCACCTGCAATGGCTTGTTCGTAACTCCGAGCTTTCCAACTTGTTTCTCTTCAAGTCAAACGTTTTGCTGATCATTAAAACATAAAAAAGAACTTAATGTTGATCACCCTTGATCCAACAGGTGTGACCTACTATTTTAACCACCCAACTTTATATATTAGAAGAAAAAAACCATTAAAAATTGAAAAACAACAAAAAAAAATACCTAATTTGTACAATTAAAAATAACAAAGAACTTCAACACATAAGAAACAAAAGAAAGAGAGTTCATCCTCAAAAAAATATTGACAATAAAAAGAAAAAAAATAGAAGACCAAAAAAAATCTAAAAGAGAAACGAACATTAGACTGTAGTTAAAAAAACTAAAAATAAACAAAAAATAAACCCAGAGAAAACACAAGTACATTAAAGCATATGTCTATGATTTTGACTTTTTGCTGGATGATTTTTTAATTTTGATTTTTAAGAGGGATACACGCAGAAAACAAAAATTTCAAGCATTTTTTTGTAATTTTTATTTTCAAAATATATTTTTATGTAATTAGCCCCAAGTTCAGTTCAAGAAGCCATCATCCAATTAATTATTAAGTGCTGTACATTGAAAAATTGCAAAAATTTGGTTTACTTTTTTTCATTAATTTTCCCTTCTTTTGTTATAATTGCTGTCTATAGAAAGTTAAAAACATTTAGAGAAAATCAGGATACATCTATCTACTAATGGAGCACAATAAATTCGACTAGATTTAATAGGAAAAAAGAATGGAAATCCTTAAGTTTAACTGCATCAATCCATGCTTGAACAATATTTTTTTTAATGCTTAAGAAAATACAAACAAGGTTACTTCTTTTCCTGTCTTTGACCATATATATTTGCACAATTATATCTTGTGGATGAAGTCTATTCTACAGGAACCTGGAATGCCTACATTCCTTGGAAGCACCACGACGCTTCGGGAAAGCACAGTAGTTGTAAATCATGTGGTATTTCTGGACCCATCTAAGCCAGCTCCGAGCCTTCCTGTCGATGCCTTGTGTATACCAAAATTTGTTTCCGCCGGACTTTGTGGTTTGTACGTTCAAGTATCTGTAGAAGGCGGTGAATGGAGCCTTGGACCAGTCTGTCTTCACTTGCCCTCCTCTTGTTGCCCGTTGGTCTCCATCCCATATTGTTGCATAGAACCTCATTGGTTGCTTGCTGGCAAATGGGACTCCTATTGATTCCAAGTTGTTGAACACTCTGACTGGAATGTGGTCTACCAGGATTCTGCAAACTCAAAAAAAAAATGATAATGAGAAATAAATAAGCGGTGCAATGTACTAATTGCAAACATTTAGAAAAAAAAATTAGTTCCTATTTTTCATATTTTAACCATCTACTTGTTGGGTGCCTTCATTTTTTTTATCTGCCGCGAATTATAATCCAATCCAAAATATTAGAGCTTGATTCGAAGGGGATTTTTTTTGAGGTTTATGGTGAAGTGAAGGGTACAAACTAAGTCTTTCTTTTTTTTCGATCTTTAAAGCTATCCAAACAAGTTTATGTGCGTTATAATGTTTTCATCATAACGTTTTGTATCTGTTTCTCATAGAATAAGAAAATCTCACTCCGTGTTCATGGACATAATCGAATTAAGTATGGGGTAAATTCTTGCATATTCTTCTATTTTATTACTTTAATTTCTTGTTTATAGCT
Source organism: Flueggea neowawraea (assembly GCA_948243855.1). Taxonomy (NCBI): domain Eukaryota; kingdom Viridiplantae; phylum Streptophyta; class Magnoliopsida; order Malpighiales; family Phyllanthaceae; genus Flueggea; species Flueggea neowawraea. Next base: position 1,553 of record CAODLS011775187.1, on the reverse strand, counting down.
TGTATTGTCGGACATTGATAGCTATCACACCAAATATCGCTTGAAAAAATTCTGAAAAACAATTACTTACATTATGCGTTGGGGGTTCCAAACAATGGAGTACGTGTGATAATCCTTGGTGGGATCGAACCAGAGACGAAATTCCTGCTCTCTATGGCCTGCGCCTTGAGTGTAGACATTCGTGTGGAGGGTGTAGGGAGAGCCACTTAAGTTTCCCAAGAACTCAAGATCGATCTCGTCATGTTTGTCTCCCAAAGATGACAACTGCAAAAATTGCCAATGTATTAAGTATAAGCAATTATAACTTGATTGAACGGTAAAAAATGCGATAGTAAGGTATAATTAAGTAATTACGTAGAAAGTGGTGACGGTGCCGGCAGAATTTCCAGGGACAAATTTCATTTGAACGTCAAACCTTCCGAAAAGGTACCATTGTTTGGACAAGAAACCTGAGCCGGACTGTTGGCCAAGCGATAGAGACAGAACATTTCCTCCGTCAAGAATCTTGCCACGGTCACCACCCCATGTTTTATCTGCTAATTGGTAAAAATTACCGGCAGAAGGAGAGGCCAATAAACAAGTCGCAACCAAAAACGGCTATAGTAACTCTGTTAATTATTTCCATGCTTCTCTAATGGAGAATATACAAAAGAGATATTGCTTCTTGTTCCTGGCCAATCTTTGAAGGTCGACCTTACAGTAGATTTTGATAATGTATGTAAAGGTCTTGTAATTACGGCTCTGGCTTAGGCCATTAAAATTTAGGTATATGATGCTGCATGGATATATATAGGCAAGTTGGAAAATTATCAATTTACTATATATAGAACACATACAACCATGTAGTTGGTTATTATTGTTAAAATCGAAAACCAAAAATGGTGAAAACGAACACGAAGAAGAAGATAGAGATAAAGTAAGATTAATGGTAGCCATGTAATCCTAATTGAGTTAGAACCAAGACAACGTGAATTGTAAAGATTACTCTAACTAATTATGGATCGAAATTGATTCGGTAAGCTTCCAAAAACTAAAAAGAAATTGATTTAGTAACTAACTTATTCATCAGAAGATGCCGCATGGCAGCTATTTATGTAATATGCGTTTGTATTTGGAGTCAACCTACGACTTTGTATAAGTTCGATCATAATTTTAAAGATATTCATTGTCATTTAAGATGTTCATTGTCATTTAAGTTATCTTTTAATTATACTGGGCCTTAATATTAAACAATAAAAAAATTATTTGACATTATTTATATAGCCAAACTGATAACCCAACAAATTGGTATTGTTATTACTCTATGAAGCATGATAATCCTCTCTAAAAGAACCTAGTATGTCGGCACTCACGTGGACGATCCAGAGGAAACCTCTTAACATCAGAACAATAATTATAAATCATGTAATATTTTTGGACCCATCTAAGCCTTCTTCGACCATTAGCATCAAGTCCAAGATTTTGCCAAGTATTGCTAGAAGAAAGCTGGGAAGCACAAGAAGAGCCAGAAGACCAAACACATGCGTCGGCTTTGAAGTTTCTGTAGTGGGCTA